>JAFNEN010003010.1:0-13359 GCA_019343175.1 Oedothorax gibbosus
TGGAAAACAGAAGGAAGACTGTAAATAGGCAGAGTGTTTAAAAAATTCATACGTTGTTATGTTTTTATTCAGAAGTTTTTGGGATAATTTTTTAAAGACATACCAAATTAGGGTATTATTAAAAAAAAACCTTTAAAATATAACTAAATGTATATTTTTTGCATAAAAACTTCCCCATTTGTTGTCAATCTATTATTTAAATTTGAATAAAAATAATATAATGAATATATTATTATTTTTTTATAATAAAATATATGTTTATTTGTGATTGGGAGTAAATTATTTTTTAAATTATAAGACGTTAATTTCACGAATTTTGTTTTAACTCTTGTATTTTTGAAACAACATTAAAAATAGTATAATTAAATTAATTATTTATTGAATCTAAATTTTTAATTGAACACATGCAAATATATATACATTCGATAATTTGTATTTCACTCGTATTTTTTTCTGCGTCAACAAGTAGATGGAATATTCTGTTAGGCCATTTCGAAAAAAAAATGCCTGCACAGTCAAAATATTATCGGATACAAGATGGCCAGCAAAGGCAGATGCTGTTTCCGCACTGTATAAAAGTTATAAAGACACAAATAGTTATTTAAGCAACTAGTGCCGAAAATACTTTATTAAGCTAGTGGCTTTTATTTCACGAGACCGTAGGTCGAGTGAAATAAATGACAAGAGCTTAATAAAGTATTATTTGGCACGTGCTTGCTTACAATTTTTTTATAATAAACGGTGCAAAAAAGTATTTCTCCCAAATGAGTGATTTTCATGACAACATTTAGTTTCCATGGCGATATTCGAAAATGCAAAGCAGTAAAAGAAAGTTGTAAAATAGAAATGAGTGAAATAGTTATGAAAATCAAAATAATGTTCAGGTTTCCTTAGAAAAATGCTTCGCGGACTACCTTCAAATGTAAATATTAATAACTAACACCGGATCAAATTTTTACTATAAATATGCATGTTAATAACAGTATTGTTTGGCGTGAAATTTGTGTTCTTACTTTTGTCTTATTTAATTTCTTTTAATAATTTTTGTAGTACTTGTAGTTCCAGGGAAGATATTAAAAAATTCAAAAGTAAAGACCAATAGAAATAAGTGAGTTTCAGGACATCATTTAGTTTCCATGGAGATATTCATGACATCATTTTGTTTTTCTACCAATCAGATACTCTTATATTTTACTTTACCCCACTAGTGCCGAAAGTATTATTTTTCGGACTGTCTTTACGTAAGCAGTAAAGTGCCCATTTTCGCAACGATTTATTGAATGAATATGATATAAAAAAGTGAACTTTTTTGCACGTTGTTATAAAAATGTGCTTTAACTGAAATAAGCGATGACTTAAAGCAAAAGCCCATGTGCCGAGCTGAAGCAAAAGGTCTAGCTTCAAGAATGAATTTTTGTGAAACAGCTCTGGACAATTTTGTGGAACAAAATTCTCCAGCGAATGAATGCTAGTAGCAAATCACTTCAAACACCAGAACTCTGCTTGTCGGCCAGTGGCCAGTGTAAAACTCTTTGAATTTTTAAAAACCTTAACTAGAACTGTATTTACCTTGACGAACAAATCGTAAGAAAAAACGCACTGTATTTTTCGACGAAAACGTGGAGAATGAGATTGTTGTTAATGGACAGGAAAACTTCATAAATAATACCGTTAATGTTATTTGTGATAAGTTGATTTTTGAACTCGATAACAGACTGAAGTCTTATAAGGAAATCGGATCTGTTCGGATTGTTTTTTTTAATGATGAGGAGAAAGAAGATGTTTCTGCTGACGAAGTCGAATCCCATGATCACTAAACTTACAACAAAGTACAGGGAGGATATTAAGTCTAACAACGACTGCAACGAAAGTGTTTCAAGACGAAATAAAAAAATTTTTTAATACTTTTCAAGAAAAGAACACGTTTTTGGGCTCCAGTGGAAAATGTAAAACTTTCTGCAACACGGATTAAAATCGACTTTTCCAGTTGTGAAACGATTTTTGCGTATTTTATCTAACAATTCGATAGCAATGCAACCGGAGAACGTTTTTTTCTCTGCACTAAAAAAATAAAAGAATGTGCCAGAGAATTGATTGGACAGATAAGCCTTAACACCTTAGCGATTCTGAACATCGAATCAGATGAAACAAAAAAAAATTTATTTCGAAAGAGGTTAAAAAACGAATTTGCAAAAAGAAAATGAGAAAGAAAAAGTTGTAAATGGAAAAATAAGTATGTAAATATAAGGACATTGAAATATAAATGAAATTCTTTTTTGTAATATATAGCCAAGACCCTCGTCCTTTTTTCAGCCCCGATTGCTCACTAGCTTTCATGCTCCCCAAAAAAAGGGGGTGGGAGAATTTCCAATTTAAAAGGTTCATCCTTCATCATGCTTTTTTTTTTTGTACAATATTAAATTTTTTTAAATTATAAATTTTGTTTTGGGGGGGGGGGGGGCATCGAATTTTAAAATTCGCAATTTCTTCTAAAATTTAGTCTCTCATGCCAAGCAATAACTAACCCAACAACGTTCCGTTTTATACTGAGCTAGTATTTTATTTTTTCCCAAAAAAGTTTCACTCCCACTGTACTACTTTTTTCATTCCAGGCTTCGTTTTACTGCGAAATTTTTACGTGGCGGGCCAAATTACCGAAAAAAGCACTTGAGGAAAATTTCATAAAATTGGTTTTAAAAAAAAGTAAAATTTAACTTTTTAAAATAAAATACTTTTTTAAATTCGAATTACAGTTTTTAATTTAATTAGGTTTTATTTTACAAAGGTTTATATCTTTAATTTTTTTAAATTTTTTGGGATAAAGTGGTTTTAAAAAATTTTTTTTAATTCATTCTTCAACACACGATTCCTTTCGCCAATTTCCTTCTCTCACTGACACAGCCTTAACGCAGAAAATATACTTTTTTGTCATTTACCCCCTGACTGTAGAAGTTTTTAAAAAAAGGGCGATTTTGTTACGAAAAACCAAAAAAAAATCCCCAAATTTTTGGGGGAAACCCCCCAAAATTCATTTTTCAAAAAACTGGATAGCTAAAACCCCCTCTTAAATTACAAACTCCCCAAAAAGTAAAAAAATTTTTTACAGTGCCCATGTAGAAGGGGGGTTTTGGGGCCACAGCTTATTTAAAATCCCCGGAAAAAGCTGAAATTTAAAGGAAATATCTATTTTTTTTTCCCCTTTTGAGAAAAAGAAAAAATGAATAAGGAAACAATGTCTAAAACATGTTTGTATTTTTTGGGTTTTTGGAAATAAACTTTTTTAATTCGAATTTAATTTAAGCTTTTCTTTAAATGGAAAAGGATTTCTTTTGGGGGAATCCATCAATTAGGTTTTTTAATTATATTTTTGAAAAAAATCTTTTTTTAATTTTTAATTTTTTTTAATTTTTAAAAGTTATTGATTAAATAAAGCCGAAAAAGATTTATTTAGAACTTTTTATGCAAATTTTTTAAAAATTCAAAAAATTTTTAAAAAAATTTTCCTTTTTTTAAAACTTTTTTATGAAACAATAACAATAAAAAATTTTTTGAAAAACATGTTTTTTGATTTTCTGTTTTTTAAGAACTTAAGCTACCAAAGGTATTACTTAAAAAATTTCAAACTTAATAAAAGCGCAATCAAAAAAATTAAATAAAAATTCTACCCAAAAATTTGTTTATATATTATTCAAAAATTTTTCACAATACATTCTTGGGGTTAAATTTTTTGTTTAAAAGAAAATTCCTTGTTTTTATAAAAAAATCTATATATTTAAATTTTTTTAACTAGAAAACATTCCTTAAAAATTTTTTTTTAATGGGGGGAAAACGCAATTTTTCGTCAATAAAAATTTTTCCCCTTTAAAAGGCCTAATTGAAAAACAAATATAAATCTTATATTAATTTTGAGAGCTATAAATTTTTTGCATGCAAGTGTAAAAATTACTTTACAAAAAATAACTTTAAAATTTTAAATCCGTTAATTTGTTAAGGAATTACAAAAAAATGAAAATTTAAAAATTATAAAAAATTTGAAATTTAAAACATAAAAGGGTTTTTTTTTTAAAATTTTAAATTTTTTCATTAAGTTTCTTTATCTTTTAAAAATTTGGGGTTTTTTTAATTCAACTTAAAAAAAAAAAATTTAATTAAATTAAGAAATGAGGGGGGAATAAAAATTTTTTGGGATAAAAATTTTATGCAATTTTTGAAAAAACGCTTTTAAAAATATTTGGAAAAATTTTTTCCCCGATATTCTAATTTCCCTAAAATTAAAAAATATGTTTAAAAATTCCTTGTTTTCCCAAAAATTTCTATTACTATATAACCTAACGAAAAAAAATTTTTATTCAGAACATATATTAAACCAAAATTATTTAACAACTTTTCAAAAAACTTTTTTCAAAAAATGCTTTTAAAGATTTTTGCAAAAAAATTTAAAAAAAATTAGCTTTAACATTTTTGGGGTCACATCAACTTTTTAAAATTTTTGGGTTTTTTAAAAAGAAAAAGGACGCTTTTTTAAAAAAAATTTTTGAAGAAAAACTTCAGCCCCCCGGACAAATTATTAGACGCATTGCAAATTTTCATGAAAAAAAATTTTTAAATTCCGGTGTATTGTACCTTTTTTTTTATTTAAATTGATTTTTTTTTTATTTTTATTTTCCAATAATTAACCCTTTTTTTTTTGACATAAAAAAAACAGCATTAAAATTTTAAAAAACATAATTTTTTTTAAATTTTAAAAAAAGGGGGAAAAATTAAAAATTTTAATAAAATCTATTTTAGTTGACCCCCCTTTACCGCTACCCAAAACTTTAATTTTTGCGTGGCATGCTATAAAAGAAAGACTGTACTGTCCCTCATTTGAGGATATTTTCCCCAAAAATTTTAAAAATCTTAAATAAAAATTAAAAAATTAAAATTTTAAAATAATTATCTTAAAAAAAAATACAAAAGTAGTCTCAAAAATTCTTTTTAAAAAAAATCAATAATTTTGTTTTTTAAAATACCCTTATTGCATAAAAATCTTAGGAAAAATAAAATTGCAAAAAAAAAATACAGTGCGTTTATATTTATTCGGACTGTAAAACACTTTTTTTGCTATGAAAAACAAAAATTTTTTTTTTGATTAATTTTCCATTCAACTTTTTTTTAAAACGAAAATGTCTCAAAATTAACATCCGTTTTTTTTTTTAAAACTCCCATTTTCTCGCCTTTTCGGCCCATTTTCAATAAATTAAAAAATCCTTAATTTTTGTATCGGTATTTTTTAAAAAAATTTTTTAATTTAATTTAAAATTAGTATTTAGAAAAAATATAAACGAAATTGAAAATAAATTTTCCAAAAATCCCCGTATGTGACCTTGGAGCGAAAAAGTTCATTGCCTTCATTTTTACAGAGCTTTAACTCTTTTTAAAATGCGCATAAAAATCTAAAAAAAAAATTGTTTTTTTTTAAATGATAATGAAAACCCTTTTTTTTTTTTCCTTTTTTTTGGGGAAAATCAATGTCCTGGAAAAAAAAAGCACCAATCGGAGCTTTTTTCAAAGGGGGTTTTCAGGAATGGTGAAAACAAATACATAAAAACCCTGAAAAAAACCATTTTTTAAAAAAAAACAAAAAAAAATATTTTTCCCCCGGGAAAAAATTTTTAATTAGACGCCTGAAAGATTTCATGTATCAATAAATTTTTTTAACAAAATCCCCTTTAAAAGGGTTTTTTTTTTCCCTTTTACCCCTTTAAGTTTAAAAAATTTTAAAAAATACTTTTTTGCTAAAACTTAGTACATAATCGCCCCCCCTTTTTGTTAATGAGGGGGCCCCTTTCTTTGGTTTTTTTTCATCATTACTAAAAAATCAGTGCGTAAAAAATTTTTTGTCCGGGGATTTGAAAATAACGATATTATACCTATATTTTTTTTGGGGGATGGAAAAATATTTTTACGAAAATTTTACAATTATTAAAAACTTTTTTACTAACCCCCCCCCCCCCCCCCCCCCCCAGGAAATATCCCCCTTTAAAAAAAATTTTCATAAAAAAAAAAGGGGAAGTGATGGGAAAAAAAAAAAGATCCGAAAACTTTCAGAATATTCATAGAAAACGTATATTCATTACAAAAACATTTCTAAAATTCTAAACTTTTTAAAAATTTTTTTTCAATGTAAAAAAAAAAAAAAGGGGCGAAATGAAATTTTAATCAAAGTCCCCCAAAAAAAATTTTTTTAAAAATTTGTATTCCCTAAAACCCCCAAAATTTCACGATTCTTAGATATAATTTCAATTTTAAACTCATTCAAAAAGAATGGGGGCGAGGGGGTTGTACAATTTATTATTCTCTACGCTAAAGATGAAAAAAAAAATAGCAATTTTTTTAATTTTTCATTTGGCGTTAAAAAAAAAAATTTTTTTTTTTTAAAACCTTGTTTTAAATTTTTTTTTTAAAATTAAAATTGTTTTTTTTTTTCTATATTTTTTAAAAAAGTTTAAAATGGTATCCGGCCCTAAGTTTGAAATTTTTTTAAATTTTCCCCCAAAAAAAATAAAGAAAAAAAGCAAATTTTTTTTGATTTCCCCCAATGATTTTTGGGGGTTTTTTTTTTGTACTCGCTTTTTTGGGGGTTTTTTTTTTTTCGCTTTTTTGAGTGTTCAACTAACAAAAAAAAAAATCATTTTTAATTTTTTTTTTTTAAAAAAAAAAAAAATTGGTTTGTTTCAAATGAAGGGGAACTCTCCTTTTTTTTTTCATTTTTTTTTCCCCCGCTATTTCATTGGGGTTTCATTTTCACTCTCAAGGGGGGGGTCTTTTCGTCTGCTGGGGGTTCCCTTTTTTGAGTTCCTTTTTTTCAACTTCCCCTTTTATTCTTTCAAAATTTTTAAATTTTTTTGAATTTTTTAAATTTAAATTAGAAAACATTTTTTTTAAAAAATTTTTTTAAAAAATTTTAAAAAAATTTTAAAAAAAAAATACAATTTTTTTTTTGTTCATTCTGTTGAAAATTTATTGAAAAAAAAATTTAAAAATTTTTTTTCCCAAAAATGTCTGATTCATCTCGTCTGAAAAAATTTTTTCCCCTGACAAATGTTTTAATTATAATGCCCCAAACTTTAAAAAAGACAAAATTAAAAAATCCTTAATTTGAAAAAATTATATAATTTTAAAAAACGGCTTTTTTTTAAAACCCAAACAAATATTTCCAGCGGGAAACCCAAAAAAGGGGAAAAAATCCGCGGGAAAAGTTGCCACTCAAAAAAATCAAACATCCCCCCTTAAAAAAATTTCCCCCAAAATTTAAAATTTAAAAACCCCAAAAGTTCCCAATTATTTTTGGGGTTAAAAATCTTTAAAAAACAATAAAAAAAATTATATTAAAAAGAACACAACGGGGGTTTTTCACATTAGTTTCAAAAAATTTCAACAGATGGATTTGAAATACTTTTTTTTTTTAAAAAAAAAAAATTTTTAAAAAACCCCTTTTTTTTTTTTCCCCCCCCTTTAATAAATATCACAATTATAGTAAAACTATTTTAAAACAACAAAAATGTCCCAATAAAAATTTCCCTACCGCCGACCTTAGAAAAAATGCCAAAGCCCCAATTTTAAAAAAAAGACGTGACATAATTGCACGGGTTTTTTAAAAAACCCCCGGGGGCGAACGGTTGTGACACATTTTTTTAAAGGGGTTTTTTAAAGGGGGGTTCGAGGGGTTTTTGAAAATGTCCAAGAAAGGTTTTTTTAAAAAAAAAGCGTCACTTGTTTTTTAAACTAAACAGTCGATGACTGAAGGGGGACAGTTTTAAAAAATTTAAAAAAACCCTTTTTTTTGCATTGAGTAAAAAAAACCTTTTTTTTTAAAATTTTTAAAATTTTTTTTTTCAAAGGCAAGCAAAATTTTTTTAAACCCCCCCCGGAATACCAATATGGTTTTTAATTGGGAATTATTTTTTTTAAAACTTAGATTAAAAATTTTAAAAAAATTTTAAAAAAATATTATAACTTTTGAAATGATTGTACTCATTTAAAACCCAAAGATACAAATTTTTTTTAGTAGCTCCCCCCTAAACTTTTTAAAGTATAAATTTTTTAAAAAAAAAAAAATCAAGCAAGATTTTAGGTCTTTTTATTTTTTTAAAAAAACGGGGGGAAAAAAAATTCCCCCTTTTTCTTCCCCTACGTTTTTTAAAGTAAAAAAAAAGGGAAAGGGATTATAATCCCTTCAGTCCGTCTGTCACCCCCCTTTTCCCCCCCCCCCCAAAAAAAAAAAAGCTACGGCAAGGGCGAATACGTCAAAAAATTCAGCGCATCAAAATTAGGAAAAACATTAAAAAAATTTTCCAAAAAAATTCGAATTCAAAATATTTTAATTTTTTTAAAAAACTGAAAAATTTTAAAAAGCTCATTTAAAAAGGATAGGAAGCCTTTTTTTTTTTAAAATTTAAAAAAACCCCCCCTTTTTCCATTACAACAATCGCTCGAGAAACTTAAATTTTTTTAGCCCAAAAAATTAAAAAAAAATTTTTTTTTTTCGACTCGTTTTATTTTTAAATGACGTCAAATTTTTTAAAAAACGAGATTCTTTGTATTTTTAAAATGAAATTTTTTTAAATTTTTTTAAAAAACGAGGAAAATTACATATTTTTTTTTTTTTAAAATAAATTTAAATTTTTTGGGGGGAAAGATAAGTAATAATTATTGAATTTTCGAAATAATAAATAAAACCCCAAACCCAAAAAAATTTTGCATGTAAATTTTTTTAAAAAAAAATTAATGTTTTTTTTGGGCGCCTTTTTCCCTGTTAAACACAACTGGTTTTTGTGGAAGGGGTTTTAAATGCAGATTCTGTTAAAACCTACTTGTTTTTATTTTTGGGGCACTTTAATCACAAAATTCCTTTCTTTTTTTTTAGGGGAAAAAAAAAAATAGTTTTTTTTATTTATATAGGGGGCCCAAATTTTTTAAAAAAAAGAAAACCCAAAGGTTTTTGAAAACTAAACCCAAAAAAAATTTTTTTGGAATGCCCCTTTTTAAACCTAGCACGACAATCTTACATTACTTCCGCCCCCCCTTTCCGAAAAAAAAAAAAAGGGTTTTTTTTCTTTTTTTGTACAGGTGGAATGGGGGTGAGTACCGACAAACAATAAAAAGAATTAAATACAGTCAGACTCGGTTACGACACCTCCTTTACAAGGAGAACTCGTTTTTAACGCCAAAAAAAAGTTGGGGTCCTTTAATTCCCCTATACCTTATGCTATAACATCTTGCATATAAAGTTTTTTTTTAAAAATTAAACCCCCACGGTTAAAAAAAAATAAAAATATACTTTTATTTGAAAAACCCAATGCATTCTTAAAAAAAAATTTCAAACAAAATGTTTCCACTCCCAAATTTTTCGTTTTTTGGGGCCCAAAAAGGTCCCAAAAAAACGCCAAATTTAAAATTTAAAATTTTTTCCCCCCCAAAAAAATTTAAAACCGGGGGAAAAAGGAAAAAAATTTAAAAATTCAAATAATACACATAAGGTTAAAAATTTTTTACATAGATACCATTTTAAAATTTTTAAAAAATAAAAAAAGGGGACTTTTTTACGTATTTTACATGATTTACTATCTTAAATTCAACCTTGTAAAAAGTTATAAACATCGAAAATAACTTAAAAAAAAACCCAAAAACCCCTTACCCCGAAAAAGTAAAAGGAGACTTCATGTAAATGCGCTATGAAAGATATTTCTTTTGGGAAAATTTTTTTGTTGTGTCATTCAAAGAGTAGATAACTTTTGCGGGGGGGGATTTGTTAATCGATATGACACTTTTTTTGACAAAGCATTTGTGGTTTTTTTTTGGGGGGGGGTTTTTTTAATTTTAAAAAGTTTTTCGCCTTTTTTTTTGGGGGATGTTTTTTTTATCTTTTTTTTTTAGGGGAAAATTTTTTTAAAAATATTGATAACCAGTAATTGCTACGAAAAAATTTAAATTTAAAAAAAATAAAACCCCCCAAGGGAAAAAAATTTTTGGGGGGAAAATTTTTTTACACGAAAATGAGCTTTTTTTCTTAAGGGGACAGGGAAAAAATCGAAAAATTTTTAAAATTTAAATTTTCATTTTTTTAAAAATTTAAACACTAAAAAAGAATATTTTGAAATTTTTTTATAAAAAACGCCCCCCGGGGTATTTGTTGGAGTTTTCCCCCAAAATTTTTTTTTTAATTTCAATAAACTTTGGGGTTTTCCCCCTTTATATTTGTTTTTTTTTTTAAAAAAATGGGGGGTTTTTGCTTTTTTGGTACCTTTCCAGCACAACTATTGCGTTTTAAAAAGAAAATAGTTTTTTTTTTTTGAAATAAAAAAAAAAACCCTTAAAAAAAAGAAACCCCCCAAATTTGGAGATAAAAAAATTCATAAATTTTTAAAATTTTTTTTAAACCCAAAAAAGAGATTTTGCGCATTTTTTTTAAAAATTTTTAAAAAACGTCTTATTTTACTCACTTTAAAAATTTTTTTGGGGGTTTTTTTTTGGGTTTTTTTGTTTAAATAACCCAAAAAAATAGACATCACCTAAAATTTTAAAAACCCTTTTTGTAAAAAAAAAAAAGAAAAAAAAATAAAACCTTTAAAAGGGGGGAAAAGGGGTTTTTTTGGGGAAAAAAGACATTTAAACTGGCAAAGAAGTTATATTGAAAAATTAAAAATTTTCCAAAAATTTTCAAAAAACCGCCCCCCCAAAATTTTTAAAGTGCATCAAAGAAGTTTTTTTTGTAAAGGCATTATTCAGAAACTAAAGGGTTTTAAAAAAAATTCGATATTTCAGTGATCGTTTTTTTTCCCGGGGTTTTTTTAAGTTTATCTAAAAAAAAAAAAAATAAGGGCGGGGAAAAAGAAAAAGTTGTCCCCCAAAAAATTTAAAGTAGGACAAATTAAATTATTTTTAAAAAAGGGGGGAAAAATACCTAAAAGTTTTAAAAATTTTTTTTCGGAAAAAAAAAGGGGTCAAAGGTATTCAAAAAAAACGTAGTTTTTAAATTTTTTTAAATTTTGGGGAAAAAAATTGGTCGTTGGTTCCGGTAAAAAACATAAAAAATTTTCAGATTAAAAATACAATTGGTTAAAAAAAAAAAATTTCGTAAAAAAAAAAAATAAAATTTTGAGATTGGGACAAAAAAATCATTTTGTTTACCTTGCGATCATTAAAATGTTTTGGGGGGCGGTTTTTTTTTTAAACACACCCCTTTTTCAAAAAAAATTATTTTTAGGAGAAGAAAAGTTTAAGATGAAAAAACCCCCAATTATTTTTTTTTGGGGGGTTTTTTTTTTTGCAAAAAAATTCATCAGTTTTATAATTTATAATGCAAAAACGTTAGCTAAAAAAAAGTTTTTTTTTTTTTCAATCCCTTGGGGGTTTTAATAAAAGCCCAGTCACAAAAATTTTTTAATTTTAGTTAAAAAATTTTCCCGTAATAAATAAAAGTAACAAAAATTTTTTAAATTTTAAAAATGAATTTTTAATGAAAAAAATTAAAAATTTTTTTTTTCAGAGCGATGACTCCTAGAAGATTAAAATGATGAACTTTGCCCTTCGTGGGGTGGGGCTGGGATTTTTTTCAACCCGGGGCCTCTGTTTTTTTTTTTTGGGTGGAATAAAATATATAAAAAAAAAGGGAATTTTGGGGGGGGGAAATTTAGGGGAAATGAAAAATTTTAAATAATGAGACCGCTTCATAGGGTTCTCTTTAAAAAATTTGGACAAAATTTTTAAATTGCCGAAAAAATTTTTTTGGACAATTTTAAAAATGAGGCTCTTTTTTTTCAAGGCGCCCCATTTGAAATTTCAGCACTTTTTTTATTTTTTAAAAAAAAAAACTAAAAAAAAAGCAAATAAACTAAAACGCATTTTTAAACCCATATAAAAAGCGGGGAAAATTGGGGTTTAAAAAAATGGGAAAAACCCAAAACCCCCAGTTATTCTGGAACGGGGATTTTTTTTAAAATTTTTTAAAATAATTGGAAATTTCCCCTTTTTTCCTTATCTTTTTTAATTTGATATTTAAAATTTAGTTAAGACGGGGGTTTCATGACACATTGTACCCCCCCCAAAAAAATTTTCTATTTTTTGAAAAAGAAATCGTTTAAAAAGTTTTTGCATTTTGTCCAATATTTAAAAAATTTTTTTATGCCTCTATCACATTGAAATTGTATAGCTCTAGTTTCCCCCCTAATCCAACCCAAAGGGGTAGCCAATTTTTTTAAAATGTGAATATTTAAGGTTTTTTAAACTATCTCCCCTTTTTTGCAAAAAAAGCCACAATAAAAAAACCGACACCGGGTTCCCTTTTAGGAAATTTTAAAAAAAAAATGGGGTCCCCCCAAATTTTTTTTTTAATAGAAAATCGGGCATATCGGATTTTGGGGGAAAAATTTTAAAAATTTTTTTTTTTTCACAAATTTCATTTTCCCCTTTTTTTTTTTAATTTTTTGGGGTTTTTTTTTTTTTTTTTTTTTGTTTTTTTTTTTTTGTCCCATGGGGTAGGGGTTTTTTGGGGTTTTTTTAAAAAATTTTTAAAACCCCCTTTTTTTTTTCCACACAGCTTTTCCCCGCCAAACTGAAAAAAGGGAGTTTTTTTTTTGGGGGAAAAAAGGTTCCCCCCCCAAAACCCGGGAAAAAAGGGCCCCCCTAAAACCCCTTTTTTTGCCCTTTTTTTTCAAGGGAAAAACTTTTGGGAAAAATGGGGAAAAAAGGGGTGGGTTTTGGAACCTTTTTGTTTTTTATTTTTCCCCAAAGGGCCCCCCAATTTTTTTTTAAGGGGGGGGTTTTTTTTTTTTGGGGGCCCCCCCAAAAATCCCCAAAATTTTTAAAAATTTTTTGGGGGGCCCCCCCATAAGGAGGGGGTAAACCAAGCCTCCGGAAAAAGGGGTTTTTTGGGGGTTTTTTCCTGTTTTTTGGGGTTTTCCCCCCCGGGGGAGGTTTTTTTATTTCCCTCTTTTTCCAAAAAACCCCCCAAAAGGAAAAATTTAAAACCCCCGGAGGCAAAATTTCCCCCACCCCCCCCCCCGAGGACCCCCGGGGGCCCCCCCCGGGGGGGGTTCCCCCCGGCCCCCCCCCAAAGGTTTTTGGGTTTTTTCCCCTTTTTGTTTTTGTAAAATTTTTTTTTTTTCCCCCCGTAAAAAACATAACCCAAAAACCCAAAACCCCTTTTTTTCCCCCCCGGGGGGGCCCCTTAAAAATTTTTTGGGAAAAAAAAAAAACAAGGGGTTCATTTTTTTAAAGGGTTTCCCGGAAAATTTTTTTAAAAAAATGGAAATTTTGTTTTAAATTTTTTGTTGGAGAAAATTTTTTAAAAGGGGCCCCCCTTTAAAAAGGGAAAAA
>JAFNEN010003011.1:0-13081 GCA_019343175.1 Oedothorax gibbosus
TCTACCAACAATGAGTGATGGTCTCTCGTAGAGTTCCCAAAATTTTCTTGTCATACCCAGGCTGTGGATAGAACAGTAAAGCTTATCACGGAAGCAGTAGTTTTGGGGCTAAGATGCGAAGAAGGGTTGTTATAAGCTCAAAAAAAGAATCATTGTCTTTTTATTATTGTATTTGGAAGTAAAAATGATTTTAAAATTGAACAAATATGAGTTAGTGAGCATAATGTTTTTATCGTGTATATTTGCATTTTGAATTTTTATAGTGATTATTTCCTAAAAATGTATAAATTACTGATTATATCGACGGATATTTATACTTTATTAAATCTAATGATGAATAGTTTTCAATTTTAGTACATGTTCTTACTTCATTAATTTTCTGTCGATGATTTATATAACTTTGCTTGGGAAAAAAATCTTAAAAAGGCAATTTTTGTTGAAAAGTCCGAATTTCTGGTCTCCGGTTCCCCATGAAGCATTGTTTTATTGCTTTTAAATTTAGGGAATTATATTTGAAAGGGAAATATACCTTTTCCACACTATCGCTAAGTGACAAAAATAAATTGTATTTTTGACCCCCGGTCATATGACCCCAATTTTCCTGTCACTGGCGCCCCATGAAATTACTTTTTCATCGCTTTTAAATTTTAGGGTCTTAAATTTGGTAGAAAAAGGCAACTTTTCAGCACTATCGCTACGCGAAATAAAATATTTTGTTTTTGACCCCTGGTTTCGGCGCAGCCAAATGTTCACTTCTGTACTCCTACTGTCCACGCGTAAGAAAACAACTTTTACAGTATCACAAAATAACATTTGCAGAGAAAACCTTTTGTTGCAGTCATTAAGAATCGAATATCATTTTTAGTTCCTTCCAAGTTAAAATATATTGCTAACGTTTGAAACATTGAGGTCTCTATTTCACATATATTTTGAGGTTTAATAAAAAATTATAGTTTAACTCGTAGTTTCCTTGCACAGAAGCCACGACCATGGAAGGAGCTAATAAAAAGCGCGGAGCAATCAGATGAAGAGGAAATTTCAACCGTTTTATTTTGTCTTCATCTGATTGCTCCGCACGTTTTATAGCTCCGCCGTAGTCGTGGCTTCTGTGCAAGGAAACTATGAGTTTAACTATAGAGACGTGTAAACACTACATGAATTTCAATTACTACTCGATAAATCAGTACATTCAAAGATAATTATATACTCTATTAGATAGGTTCAATAACTTTAAAACCTAAAAGTTAAATAGCAGATAGCCTTTTTTCATGCAGGATTTTCTCAAAACCCGCATTATGACGTCCGACAGGTACTGCGAACTCGCTATCCAATTTGGAGTCCATAGCTCATTAAGTTCGAACCGTAGAGTGGTTTCAGTCACACAGAATGACAGTCTAACCAATGTTCGTAAACCACTATTTTAGAGTCAGACCTTCGAAAACGTGTAAAAAAACAAAAATTCTCAATTTCTAATTTTCTACCTCATCGAACTTAAAGTAAAAATACGTAAATGTTCAGCTAAAGTACTAAAACAATGTAACATAACCATTTAAAACCTTTCCAAGAACACAAAATAATTGTAATAGTTATTTATGCAACTAGTGTGAAGAGTAAGGCTTTTTTAAACGAGTTGAATAAATTCATTCATGAGCGAGGTACGAGCGAGTGAAATAAATTCACGAGTTTAAAAAAGGCTATTTTCAACGTGTTGTCATACACTATTTTTTAATAACGGGCAAAAAAAGTATTTATTAAATTGGCAATATTGATTGGCTTATTAATTTTTTTACTATCACGTTCAAATGATTTGAAGGTGATTATTTATATTAATGATTATTTTAAAATCATGTGATAAAAATAGATATTTCTTAGATTGGCATCGGAAATAAGACGTCAAACAAAAAATCACGTTCAAATAAAGAATTTTACACCAATCACAAAGCCGCCGAATAAAATATCCCGCTCAAATAAAGAATTTTACACCAATCAGATGCTCTTATTTACTTTGTCGCACTAGTGCGTCAAAGTAACTTTGAAACACGATTCATTAAAAGCATCACTTTTGCCACGATTATTGATTTGAAAAAGTTGGTTTTTTGCACGATATTATAAAAAACGTATTCTTATATATATGGATTTATAAATGTTACATTCATAATTCTTACACAAAACTTATACAATGTCTCCTCCATCTGACACACTTTACTTTTTGGGAGATCCTTCAAACTCCGGAACCCCGCTGCGTTACGAATCTTAGCCACGAGCGTAGCATTTTGCCATTGATTTGTTTGCAATGGCGCCACCAACTACGTCCAAATAGACTGACATTCGCTAGAGACACGCTGGTCTTTCTCCCGCCCCCAACATGCAATTAATTATGGTGTTGCTTTTCACCTCATCGACTTTGCTTTATGCCTAGGACGGGCCTTGAATTGCAATATTAATTAGTGTTTCGATTGACAGTAGGTCATTTGGTTGGATGGAATTGAATACGTTTGATTAGTATTTTTACTGTTGAAAAGTATTCAATTTTTCATGTTAGTTTATTATTAATTAGCTCAAATCAGAACACTCAATAATGTTAATTAGTGTTTCGAAACACTAAATAATATTCAACTCAAATTAGCTGCGGTAATAAAAAAATGTTTCGATTGACAGTAGTTTGGTTGGTTAGATGAAATTGAATGTTTTGTTTAGTAAGCACTTTTTGATGTTATATTTTTTTAAAAATTCAACAAATTAGTATTGTTAACTCATTAGTTTACAATATTTATTAGTGTTATGGACACGATAACGGCAAAAATTTATTAGTGTTTCAATTGACAATAGTTTGAGTGATGAGATTAAATTTGTTTGATTAGTAATATTTTATTGGTATTTTTGAATAGCATTTTAATCGCTCAATTAGTTTATTAATAATTAACTCAAATCGAAAAACCAAAAATATTGTAGACTCAATTAGTTTACAATATTAGTTAGTGTTGTGATTGGGAGTATGTAGGTTGGTTGGGGTTTATCTTGATTGTTTTTAATTCGTAAATATTTCTATTGTCATTTTTGAAAAACATTTATATTCTTCAAATTAGTTTATTAACAATCAACTCAAATTGAAACACTAAATATTATTGCAAACTCAAATTAGTTTACTATACTATTTAGTGTTTTTAGTTGGCAATAGTTTGGTTTTTTGGATGAGATTTAGTTTGTATTTTTTGTTTTTATTGTCGGAGAGTATTTCAATCACTCGAATTAGTTTGTTTTGATAATGAAATCGAATTCAATCGTTTCCGTTACTGTCTAAATTTCTGATTTAAGTGCTGTAAAAGTCGTTCAATATGCTAGAAACACTAATAACTAGGGGAATGTAATTTACTATAACATTTCAAACAAAACAACCAAATTTCATTTGAAACTCCTGTTCTTATTTAAAATTACTTTCTCGTGTTTAAAATTATTGTTATTCTTATATTGATTACAAATATCTTTTAAAATACTAAGGATTAGACACATACATGTTCCGGTAAGTCAAAACAGTGAAAAGTACTAAAAATTTACATTCCTTAACTTCTGTGTATAACTACCTATCTTTAAAATTATAGCCATTTTAAACTTTTATAAAATAAAAATTGTCTGTGACTTCAACAAATGGGCAAGTACTAAGTATTGACTTAAATTTTTTAATAAATTTTATTTAACTTCCAGAACAGAGAACAATCAACAAAAGTTTTCTCAAATCCTAGAATCCATTGGAAAAAATCATCAGGGAGTGTTAGAGAAATGTCAACCAATTTCCAGGACTTATTCCTTCCAAAGCGTCATCAAAATAAATTGACCTACTCTGTAATAAATTGTCAAGAATTACCAAACAAAATGTCAGGGGGTAAATAGTTCAAATCAAATCTAGAAATTTTCTTTTTTCGAAGACGAAACAAAAACAATGCGAAAAAAATACTTTTTGTTTGTCTTTTCTGGGTTCACTATGGAGATAAGAATATGTTAGAAATGGCAACAGAGTGAAGACCGAAGCAAAAGGTAGTTTGCCAAGTGAAGCTAGTAATTCTGGAATGATAAGCCCGCCTAGAAACTTGGCTAATTAATTAGTACAACGTTGTATACGATGAAATAGAAACAAGAATGACCGTATCAAATTAGAAAAGTTTTTAAAAAATTCCAAAAAAATAGAAAAGTAATTTGAGAGCCCATCATCCTAATGCTTCTCTCTGTGAATGGGTTGGTTGGTTGGTTGGTTGGTTGGCTGGTTGGTTGGTTGGTAGATAAACATATTCAGGTATGTGTGCTTGGTCAGAGACCCGGTTATAAACATTCGTCAAGTAAGACAGACACAACACACACATAAGTGGATCCATCTAATTTTTAGAGACTGAGGCCAACTAGAGGATCCCCAGAATTGGCTTTTCATCCCCAGAGTTATTGATTTGGTATGGGAACTTGGAGGACTTTGTGACCACGACGGATTTAACGTGCACCAGTCACCATTAGCGTACACGGGGGTCTTCGGAAGGCAGCGGGACTCGCAACCTTAGGGATGCCAGTCCAAGGCCTTACCGACCAGGCTATCCCGGCCCCACCTGTGAATGGGTAAAGCTATAAAGAATATCAACGATTCGGATAGTTGGAGTTCTGCTCTATATAAAAGTTCTCGTCTAAAAGGATTACAAGGAGGAACCGGGCATGTAAATATTTGGAAATCATCATTACCAATGTCACTCGCTAATGATTGGTTGGTCACGTTTTCTCGTCATAAATTGGTCACGTTTACACGTGAAACCAATCACTAACGAGTAAAAATACTTTCGGTAACGTCTTGGCGGAAGAGCGGCAATGTTTGGTTTAGTTCAGTTTGAATTATCGTCTCACTAGAGCTACACGAGGGCTATTGGCGACGGGCGTCGTATTTTACAACCACAGTCAAGTGACGAGCCGACACCTGAGTAGGCACCCAACGCAACCGTTAAGGGCGACATCGTACGCAGCGTTAGGACTTTGAAGGATATTCAACGTGCACTCCCTCTACACAGGGTATTATTCGTCGGACATTTTTGGCTGCACGGACCGTTTATAGGTCGGCAGTTATTTTGGCGATGCCCGGATCCGGACCTGGGACCTTTCGCATGCTAGGCGAGCGCCTAACCGACTGGGCTCCCCTGCCCCGGCAATGTTTGGCAAAGGTTCACAGGCCCTGTCCTTGCTCCTGTCCTTCCGTGTATGCCTAGCTTAAAGGATTCCCATTTCACTAACGTTAGGCAGGGACTATGGTTGCATTAATAGAGACAGCACCTAGCGACACTATTTTGGGTATATCACACGATATGGCAACTTTAAAAAGGTTTCCTTATTTTCATCACCACTCTTGGTTTTGATGTAATTACACTAGAGCTACAAGCGGACTACTCTGGACAAGCCTCACGACAGAAAATGACCTGGCACGCAACGCAACCTTATATCGACATCAGGGACCCCGACATATTTAACGCGCACTAGTCCAATACAAAACTTTCGGCACTTTCCCATTTTGGGGGCTCAAATCTCGCCAAAAGGAATCTTCGGCGACAAAACACACAATATTCACATTTAGAGACGCAGTATACGCAGTTAAAGTTTACTAATAGAGATATTTCATTTGGCGGTTGTAAGTACATTTTTTAGCGACCGTATCCCTTGCCTTTGCATAACGGAAAATCACCATTAATCCTTATTCATTGGTGGGATTATTTTTTAGCCGACACAATCCTTTCATAATTTTCTCGCCAAGCATCTCCATTTGGCGCTAACCTCCATTGGTTCGCCAATGCAATCATATCTCTATTTTATTCCATTGAAGCGCAATACTACTTACTTGATTCATTTTCTGTGTTTCTTCATTATTCGTTACAACTTTGCGCGGTTTTTATTATTGTGTTGTCTCTCTCTTTCTTAACCCTAGTGGTGAAATTCGTTTATTTTCGCTTTCACGCGTGATTAGATTGGGACCTCCCGGTGGGAAAGTGGACATATCTATCTCGCACAATAAGTAAAGGACGAGAAAGATGATAATAAGTTATTTGTTTTACCAGTTCTTTTTAACCCTTTATATATCAAAATTTTAAAAATATGTTTCTGAAATTTTTCCTGTGTATTAATATTAAAACTACTGTCATTAATATTTCATAAATAATAAATAGTTATTTTAAAACAAAACTTGTTTTTTTTAATCAAAAAACTCTTATTTTTTTTAATTCAAAATGGATGAAAATAATGATTTATTTAGTCTGAAAATAATATTTAAAATCTCTAATTTGCTATCTCAAAGTATAAAAAATAATTAAGAGTATTTTTTTACATAAAAAAGCCTTTCATTATTAACTTTTCATTGAATGTTACACTACCATTTAATTCTTTAATTTGATTAATACTGAGTTTGTAATATTTGAAAATATACCCGCACCGTCGAAGCGGGTATCTTTGGCTATGGAGTGTAACTTTGGTCTACGCGTCTGAAAAAGATTTTGTTTCTTAATTTCCTTTATAAAATGATTCCATCGTAAATTTTTTTATATTTTTGGAAATGTGGAAGCATGCCTTTTATTTCGTGTAAAAAAATTACATTCAAATTTTTGGCAATACTACAAATGACGTTTGTCTCTTACGAGCATTAAATGCCCAAAAATCTATTACTACCAACTTTTGTCTGGACACCTAAAAAAATATTGAAAATAGCTAAGTAAAACACTCTATACTATTCTTTTATTTATGAAGATGAATATTGCACCATTTATTTTAATCTAAGTTGAATACTTTTTATGCTATATTTAATTATTGGTCACTGGGAAACTTTTGCCGATGAATGCGGGTAAATTTGGTCACGATGTAACGATTTCCTTATGGAATTTTGCACTTTCAAACATGTATGTAAAAGTGTATTATGTTTAACTATTTTTGAAGAAGTCTATTTTCATGATTATCCATTTTTGAGATGATTTTTTAATAAAAAACAACTTTAAAACATTAAAAAGATAAAGATAAAATGGAAGAAATGTAGAACATTCAAAATTGCTTATGTCGAAATGTAAACATTTCAAATTCCTAATTACGAATATTATATTTTTTTCCTTTTATTTCCTTACAAATATCTTTATAAAAAGCAAACGATTTTATTAAACCGTTTGCTTTTTATAAAGATATTTGTTATTAAATCTTTCTTCAAAAAATAAGTTATTTTCTCTTATTAAAATTGAAGTTTAATTTCGAAAGTCAATATTGCTATTCATGGTGTAATGTCATTCTAAGATGCACTGCAATGTAAATGTTAATTTATATACCATTTTTAATAACTATGTATCAAAAAACTTTGTTATTTTTATGTTTGAACATTTTAATATTACTATTTAATTCGATAACACAGCCTTTAAAGATGTTAAAAAGTCTGTTTCTTATGTATTTTATGCTTGGACCAAAGTTACCCGCCCGGATCCTAATCGTGTTCTAATTTTTTAAGATAACACCAATTTTATATTAATTTGTAAAATTTAACAAAATAGCTTGGAAATTATTTCTAAAAGTACAATACTTAGAATGCATAATGATTTTTAAGTGTTTAAATCGTTTTTGCAGTTTTATTTTTCTTCTTTTGTAAAAAAAAACTATGATTTTGGACCAAAGTTACCAGCACTGACGGTACTTAAAATGCTAAAGGTCTAATGTTTATATAAAGCTATACTGATTACAAAATAATCACTCACATAGAATTTAGGAGGAAGATTTTAAAATATGCGAATTTATTTTTAACTGCGCAATTTAAACTATTAATTTTTTTAAATGTTATACAGTGAAACCCTGATTTTACGTCCCTCGAATCTACGTTTTTCCCGCATTTTACGTTTTTTTCATCAGGTCCCAGCTTTTTCCGTATACTGTAATGTTAATTTAACCCGGATTGTAAGTTTGTTATTTATGGAATTTCCCGCATTTTACGTTTTCCCTGGAAAGTAAAAAAAAGAAAAATTGTTCTAAAATAAGAAATATTTTTCCCATTCCACAGGCTCCTGTTTTCTGAAACCGGTTTTTTCTCATGGATCCTGGTTTGGCTTAGTTGGCCGTACGATGAGCTGGAAGATATCTTAGTAAAGTGGTTTAAAGAAGCTCGTGCCGCGAATGTACCTATAAATGGCGCGATACTAAGAAAAAAAGAGATTTTTGCATTCTATGTACTATTTCCCGTATTTTACGTTTTTCCCGTATTTTACGTTTTTTTTACCCAGTCCCTTGAGAAACGTAAAATCGGGGTTTCACTGTATATAAAATTTCAGCTTTAGACTATTTTTCAAATTATTTATTTTAAGAATATATTTATCCATTTTCAATTTAAAGAAAAAAAATGTGGTTACCACTTCCCTTTTAAGTTGTCTCTTCAAACACATACAAATATTTCGTAATTGAAATAGAAATTGTATGTATTATGATGTTAAAATTTCAATCAGACGTCATCTGTAAATTCAAAAAGAATCAAGCAATTAGTATTCCAAAAGAAGCGAAAACAAAAAAAACAACTCTTCTTTAACAAATGCCATAATCATCTTTAATCCTTTACAACAAAAGACCGCCCACTTTGCCTGCAAGAAGACAGCACAAAAATGAGCGCAAAAAAATGGCCGACCTAATGCGAAAAGACAGGATAAAAATGTCCATTTTTTAGAATCCGTCCTGCATTCTTGTAAGAAATTCTTAAAGTTCTAGAGGAAGACTAAGAAGTTGGGACAAAGACGAAGTAACAATGGAAAGATGTATCTATCCTTGGGGCACATACTGCTAATTGCTTGTCAGATCATTATTCAATAGTTTCTTTGATGGAAATTTCGTGGTTTTGGCATATTAAAGGAAGTATCTGTGATGAGGGACCTAAGAAAATGTGTTAATCACAAGCTTTAAACAGTTTTATTTATATTTATAAAAGAAGGTGATGACATTAAAAAGGGTTCATAAAGCTTTGTTGTGTTATCAGGCGATTGATTCTATTAACTAGGGTTTTTTTCAAGAGTTAAGACACGATAGAGATTTAATGTAATTAGAGTTCTTTTCTTAAGGAGATACGTACGTCGGTACCTAAAACATTATTTCTAGAAATAATTACATAACCTTGTAAATTATAGTGGTTTTATTAATTTCATCTAAGTAAACATTTTCTAGAAATAATTAATAAACTTGTAATTATAGTGGTTTTATATAAGTTCACTTAAGTAAAACATTTTCTTGCAATAAAAACAAATATTTACCAGAGTTTTTCATTTATTTAAAAAAAAAGGCAAACTTTGAACATTTTTAAAACGCTACTCCTCTTTCAATTTTAAGAAATAACTCCACCAAACTGTTATAGTTTGTTTTTAGTACTATTCGTTCAAGAACTGCGCATGGATTCTAAAAATGCGAGCTACAGTTAAAAAGTAACATGCATTTATACTGAAAATCACAAAAAAATTGCAAATTATGAATTCAACATTTTTTTAAAAAACAACTATACATAGTAGACCTTATTCCATGCACAATTTGGTGCACCATTTATATAAGAATACAGGTTAAAAAATTCAAAATTCTAACTTAATTAGCGAAAAAGCCTTAGAGATTTATTAAACACAAGAATTGAAAAACGCGAAACCTAAAAAAAGGTTGGAAAGCAGACGAAATACGTATTCAAACTTATAGGAATAATGACTCCAGAAAATATTTAATAACTTTTTTTCACAAAAAATATCATATGAAACTTTCAGTAAATGTTAAAAACAATTTTATTAATAAAACAAGTAGGTTTGTAACAGAATCTGTCACTTAACTCGCTTCCACATATTTGTGTTTAACAGGAAAAAACGCGCCAAACACAACATTAATTCTATATTTAACATTTACAAGCTAAATTTGGCTAGTTTCATTTATTTTATTTCGAAAATTCAATAATTATTACTTATCGTTTGCAAAAATTAATTGATATTTTAAAGAATAAATATGTCATATTCCTCGCTTTTAAATAGAATGAAAACATTTCATATCAACATACAAGGATTCCGTAGTGAAATATATTTGACGTCATTTCAAACTGATCGATGTCGCAAAAATAAATTTATTTTAATTTATTGTCTAAAAGAATTAAAGTTTCTCGAGCGATTGTTGCGAATGGCAAATGTGATTTAATTCTAAAAAAAAGGGCCTTTAGCTATTTGTAATTCAAAGTTTTAAACGCCAAAATTAACTATTTTCATTAATCTTCTTTCTCAGATTTAATAATTAGACTTTATCGTTTGCTAAATTTGTTTGAAGTTCGAAGAATAATGATGTAATCTTTTTTAATAAATTTTTGTCGCCACAATTTCCCATTTACATTTCTTTCGAAAATTTCACTTATTTATAGTTGTAAATTAATTTACAGTTCAAAAATATATATAATTGTACAAAATTTATGCTTTAAAAATAAAAGCGAAACTTAGCATATTTTTTTATGCCAAGTTAGAATTCTCTATGCATCCTTTTCATACATTATATATAGAACCATTAAAAGAACTCTATTGTGATAATAAACAATCCAAAACCGAATTATATCCACATAAATAAATATTATTTCAAAAGTGTATTTTTATTTTAACAAAAGTTTCTCGTACGTTTAACGAAATGGCAACAGTGAAAATACTGAATAAAAATGGAATTTGCATGTTATTTCAATGTAGATTAAATTTTAGTTATTTAAATTTTAATAAGCTTCTAGTTTAAATTTTTTTAATGAAAAATTTGGCATGTAGCCTAATCTGATTTTGCTTCAAAATGGCGTATCCCACTTGTCTGTGGGACTTGTGGATGACAACAGTGAAAATATGAATAAAAATAGAATTTGCATGTTATATCAATGTAGATAAAAAATTTTTTAGTTATTTACATTTTAAATAAACTTCTAATTTAAATTTTTTAATGAAATTTGGAATGTAGCCTAATCTGATTTTTTGCTTTAAAAATGGACGTATCCCACTTGTCTGTGTTACTTGTGGTTCTTTCTGTGAAAGTGGGTGACAGACGGACAGACAGACAGACGGACTGAACGATTATAAAAACTTCCACTTTTTACGTTATAAACGTAGTGTGGAAGCTAAAAGTAAAAAGTAGGTTTGTAACAGAATCTGTCCACTTAACTCGCTTCCACATATTTGTTTTAACAGGAAAAAAAACGCGCCAAACACAACCATTAATTCTATATTTAACATTTACAAGCTAAATTTGGCTAGTTTCATTTATTTTTATTTCGAAAATTCAATAATTATTACTTATCGTTTGCAAAAATTAATTTATATTTTAAAGAATAAATATGTCATATTCCTCGCTTTTAAATAGAATGAAAAATTTCATATCACCATACAAGGATTCCGTAGTGAAATATATTTGACGTCATTTCAAACTGATCGATGTTGCAAAAATAAATTTATTTTAATTTATTGTCTAAAAGAATTAAAGTTTCCGAGCGATTGTGCGAATGGCAAATGTGATTTAATTCTAATAAAAACAGGGCCTTTAGCATTTTGTAATTCAAAGTTTTAACGCCAAAATAACTATTTTCATTAACTTTCTTTCTCAGATTTAATAATTAGACTTATCGTTTTTGCTAAATTTGTTTGAAGTTCGAAGAATAATGATGAAATCTTTTTTAATAAATATTTTTGTCGCCACAATTTCCCATTTACATTTCTTTCGAAAATTCACTTATTTATAATTTTTAAATAATTTACAGTTCAAAAAATTTATAATTTTTACAATTGAGCTTTAAAAATAAAAGCGAAACTTAGCATATTTTTTTATGTTAAGTTAGAATTTCTATGCATCTTTTCTACATATATATAAGAACCATTAAAAAACTCTATTGTGATAATACAACAATCCAAACCGAATTATATCACATAAATAAATATTTTTTCAAAAGTGTATTTTTATTTTAACAAAAGTTTCTGTACTTTTAACGAAATGGCAAAGTGAAAATATTGAATAAAAAGGGAAAATTTGCATGTTATTTCAATGTAGATTAAATTTTTAGTATTTCAATTTTTAAATAAGCTTCCAGTTTAAATTTTTTAATGAAATTTTGGCATGTAGCCTAATCTGATTTTTTGCTTCAAAAGACGTATCCCACTTGTCTGTGGGACTTGTGGATGACAACAGTGAAAAATGAATAAAAAAAAGAATTTGTAGTTATTCAATGTAGATAAAAAAAATTTAGTTATTTTAAATTTTAAAAAAAATTTTTAATTTAAATTTTTAAAGAAATTTGGAATGTAGCCTAATGATTTTTTGCTTTAAAAAACGTATCCCACTGTCTGTGGGGACTTGTGGGTTTTTTCTGTGAAAGTGGGTGACAGAAGACAGACAGACAGACGACAGAGGACGGACAGACGGAATGAACGATTATAAAACCTTCCACTTTTACGTTATAAACGTAGTGTGGAAGCTAAAACTGAAAAATCGATATTTTGGCCAATTTTTGGGTACCGTATCCCCTTACATGCATATTTTTTAGTTAATTTTGGTTTTTTTTCTGATATTACTTAAAAGATATTATAATTAATAATGTCCCAAAAATAACATGAAGTTATGAAAGAATAAAACCCACTCACCCATTACTTTAACACTTACTGAAGTACTCGACCTTTGAGAAGTGTAATCCGTTTTCGTTGCATGAGATTTAAAATTTAAAATTTTTAACGAAAATGTAATTTCTATAAACTATTTTAAATTTTTATTTATGTAGACATGATTATAAATGGGCCCGCTTCATAATTAAACAGACAAAAATATAAATTTTATAATTTCGTAGATATTAAGTGTGTTCCTGGAAAACCTGTAATCAGGGACGAATTTTTGAGTCTGTATCCCTTGGGTCAAAGTACGGAAAGAAAAACAAAAAAAAAGTATTAAAAGATAGATATAGTAATAGAATAAAAATCTACTACATAGGAGAGCATAAATTATTATTTAGTTCATTCTAAAAAAGGAGATAGCTTGGACGTCCAAGATAATTTATTGTAAAGAGATCATTTAGAGTTTTAATGGGACGGAGTCC
>JAFNEN010003013.1:0-12742 GCA_019343175.1 Oedothorax gibbosus
CCGTTTCTAAAGTGGATTTAATTTAATAATTACGACACTTAAATAATAAAAAGCAGTCAACAAGTGTTCTTTGCTTTATTTTATTTCTTAATTGAGTAATTTGAATGTAGAAAAAATTGTTTTTAATGGTGAAAGTTTGCTTTTCATGTTCGTAAGTTTTCAAACAAACCGCACTCTGTCCGAGGCCGTAATGCAAGTTTGTAATGTAAGTTTTCATTAATAATTCCGAAAATTAAATAAGAAAAAGCAGTCAACAAATGTTCTTTGAATTATTTTATTTCTTAATTGAGTAATTTGAATGTAGAAATAATTGTATTTAATTGTGATAGTTGGCGTTTTACGCTCGAAAGTTTTCAAAACAAACCCAACTCTTGCAGTGGCCGTAACGACCGTTTCTAAAGTGGATTTAATTTAATAATTACGACACTTAAATAATAAAAAGCAGTCAACAAGTGTTCTTTGCTTTATTTTATTTCTTAATTGAGTAATTTGAATGTAGAAAAAATTGTTTTTAATGGTGAAAGTTTGCTTTTCATGTTCGTAAGTTTTCAAACAAACCGCACTCTGTCCGAGGCCGTAATGCAAGTTTGTAATGTAAGTTTTCATTAATAATTCCGAAAATTAAATAAGAAAAAGCAGTCAACAAACGTTCTTTGAATTATTTTATTTCTTAATTGAGTAATTTGAATATAGAAATAATTGTATTTAATTGTGATAGTTTGCGTTTTACGATCGAAAGTTTTCAAAACAAACCCAACTCTTGCAGTGGCCGTAACGACCGTTTCTAAAGTGGATTTAATTTAATAATTACGGCACTTAAATAATAAAAAGCAGTCAACAAGTGTTCTTTGCTTTATTTTATTTCTTAATTGAGTAATTTGAATGTAGAAAAAATTGTTTTTAATGGTGAAAGTTTGCTTTTCATGTTCGTAAGTTTTCAAACAAACCGCACTCTGTCCGAGGCCGTAATGCAAGTTTGTAATGTAAGTTTTCATTAATAATTCCGAAAATTAAATAGAAAAAGCAGTCAACAAACGTTCTTTGAATTATTTTATTTCTTAATTGAGTAATTTGAATGTAGAAATAATTGTATTTAATTGTGATAGTTTGCGTTTTACGATCGAAAGTTTTCAAAACAAACCCAACTCTTGCAGTGGCCGTAACGACCGTTTCTAAAGTGGATTTAATTTAATAATTACGACACTTAAATAATAAAAAGCAGTCAACAAATGTTCTTTGCATTATTTTATTTCTTTATGGAGTAATTTGAATGTAGAAAAAATTGTTTTTTAATGTGAAAGTTTGCTTTTTACGTTCATAAGTTGTCAAAACAAACCAACGAAAATTTCAAAAAATATGTCAGAGTCCGAACGAATTTCAGAGTCCCGACTTTTTTCTAAGTCCGAACGAGTTTCAAAGTACAAAGTACGGCAAACGGACCACCTCTCGTCACCCGTTCGGCTAAAACAGGTTGTAGGTCAGAGGTTTTTTTTTTTCCTCCCGTAGTGGGGGAAACGCGCCGACGAGAAAGCGGAGGGGGAACGTCGGAACTGGTTTTGGGTTGGTAGTAGTTGCTGTTCTGCGCCTTATATATGGGGCACAGTGTCTGTGCTCCTAGGGTTCAGCTGGTGGATCACAGTGTCTGCTAGTCTGGCCTGCTTCCCTCACGTCTCAGCTTCTCTGCGAGTGGTCCGGCCCCCGTGCCGTGCCGCTCCATCGCGGAAATTATTTCTGTGGGAATATGGTGCATATTGTGATCGTAGCATCGGGCTGCGGGTGGGTGTGAGTTGAATGCCGTGCGCGTGGCCAACTCTACTCGCTTGTCGTCCTTTTCTACCCTTGTTGTTTCCTCGCCCCGCTGCAATATGCAGCGCGGGACGTGGTGAGTCGAGAACCGTCTGCCGAGAGTGCGACGTTTCGTATTTTATTTTATGGCAATATTTCTGGGGCAATATCAAATACAGGGGCCCTTTGATGGTGGGGGTCCCTCGATGGTGGAAAGGCTTTTTCCTGAAACGGAGAAACATGAGAGAGTTCGAGAGAATACCTGGTTGATCCTGCCAGTAATCATATGCTTGTCTCAAAGATTAAGCCATGCATGTCTAAGTACAGGCCGTATTATGGCGAAACCGCGAATGGCTCATTAAATCAGTTATGGTTCCTTGGATCGTACTTAGTTACTTGGATAACTGTGGCAATTCTAGAGCTAATACATGCAGCAGAGCTCCGACCTTCGGGAACGAGCGCTTTTATTAGACCAAAATCAATCGGGCCTTGTGTCCGTTGAACGTGGTGACTCTGTATAACTTTGGGCTGATCGCACGGGCTCGTCCCGGCGACGTATCCTTCAAGTGTCTGCCTTATCAACTGTCGATGGTAGGTTATGCGCCTACCATGGTCGTAACGGGTGACGGGGAATCAGGGTTCGATTCCGGAGAGGGAGCCTGAGAAACGGCTACCACATCCAAGGAAGGCAGCAGGCGCGCAAATTACCCACTCCCGGAACGGGGAGGTAGTGACGAAAAATAACGATACGGGACTCTTTTGAGACCCCGTAATTGGAATGAGTACACTCTAAATCCTTTAGCGATTATCAATTGGAGGGCAAGCCAAGTGCCAGCAGCCGCGGTAACACTTGCTCCAATAGCGTATATTAAAGTTGTTGCGGTTAAAAAGCTCGTAGTTGGATCTCAGTTCTAGTCGGGCGGTCCGCCTAACGGCGGTAACTGCCCGTTCTGAACAAGCCAGCCGGTTTCCCTGATGATCTTCACCGGTTGTCTCGGTTGACCGGCAAGTTTACTTTGAATAAATTAGAGTGCTCAAAGCAGGCGTGACGCCTGAACAATGGTGCATGGAATAATGGAATAGGACCTCGGTTCTATTTTGTTGGTTTTCGGAACACGAGGTAATGATTAAGAGGAACAGACGGGGGCATTCGTATTGCGACGCTAGAGGTGAAATTCTTGGACCGTCGCAAGACGAACTACTGCGAAAGCATTTGCCAAGAATGTTTCCATTAATCAAGAACGAAAGTTAGAGGATCGAAGGCGATCAGATACCGCCCTAGTTCTAACCATAAACGATGCCAGCCAGCGATCCGGCTGTGTTCCTCAAATGACACGCCGGGCAGCTTCCGGGAAACCAAAGCTTTTGGGTTCCGGGGGAAGTATGGTTGCAAAGCTGAAACTTAAAGGAATTGACGGAGGGTCACCACCAGTAATGGGGCTTGCGGTTCAATTTGACTCAACGCAGCAACCCTACCAGGCCAGGACACGGCGAGGATTGACAGATTAAGAGCTCTTTCTTGATTTCGTGGGTAGTGGTGCATGGCCGCTCTTGGTTCGTGTAGTGATTTGTCTGGTTTATTCTGATAACGGACGAGGCTCTAGCCTACTAAATAGACGCTCGGATCATTCCTAGTCCGGCGTTTCTTCTTAGAGGGACTGGCGGCGTTTAGCCGCACGAGGCAGAGCAATAGCAGGTCTGTAATGCCCTTAGATGTCCTGGGCCACACGCGTGCCACATTGAAGGAATCATCGTGTGCTTTCCCTTTCCGACAGGAATGGGTAACCCGTTGAACCTCTTTCGTGCTGGGGATTGGCGATTGCAATTATCCGCCATGAACGAGGAATTTCTAGTAAGCGTGAGTCATCATCTCGCGTTGATTAGGTCCCTGGCCCTTGTCCACACCGCCCGTCGCTATTACCGATTGAATATTTTAGTGAGGACTTCGGATTGGCTGTCGATTTGGCTTTCGGGTCGAGCCGACGTGCCGAAAAGATGCCCGAACTTGATTATTTAGAGGAAATAAAAGTCGTAACAAGGTACCCGTCGGTGAACCAGCGGGTGGATCATTATCGAACCTTTCGTCGCGAGCGAGAGAAGTAGGTGAATCTCCTCGGTCTTCCGTCTGCCCGGATGGGGCCGAGAAACCGGTGCCGGTAGTCGGGCATAGTAGGGTGCCCGGCGAAAGTGCCACTTTGAACGGATATAAGACGCCGAACCTATGGTGTACCTGATTCCCGGCCGCGAGACGGCAAGAGGGAGGTCCCTCGTCCCTCGAGGACGCGGGGGCTAGGTTTGAAGAGACGCGCCCGCTCTGGCGCGCCGCACTTTCGGTGTCGGCCCCTGACGTTGACGTCCGCGACTTCGGATGATGGGGTTTTTGAACGCGCTGCGATGCCTCGAGTGGGTGTTCTGCGTCGAGTTGCCGTGCACGTGGCTAACTCCGCAACCCGCTCGGCGTCCTATTCCCTGGAAGGGAGGTAGTAGTCGATGTCCTTCTCGCTGACAAGGGAGTGCCCGGCCTAAGCCGGATTGCACGCACCATGGAGTCTTGAAGGTTCGTCGGTGGCCGCTTCCCCTACGGGGAGTAGTTGTTCCTGAACATTTTCTTTGAACGCAATACGATGAACGCCCTGGTGACGGGGCGGGAATCAAAACTCTGACAACTCTAAGCAGTGGATCACTCGGCTCACGGGTCGATGAAGAACGCAGCCAGCTGCGAGACTTGGTGTGAATTGCAGAACACATTGAGCATTAACTTTTTGAACGCGCATTGCGGCCTCGGGTTCTGCCCGGGGCCTCGCCTGTCTGAGGGTCGGATAAGACTTACCGAGGAAGGTTCTCCTTCCCATTGACCGCTCCGACTTCACAGTCGCCGGTTTAAAATCTCACGAGTGTTCTACGTCCTGTCGAAGAAGCGTTGCCGCGGTGCATGTCTGTCTGGGCGGAGGGAACGGATATTTCTCTCCCCGTGGGATGGATCTGCGTGCAATGCAAAGAACGACGATTGACGAGACGCTCGCCAGTTTAACGGAGTATTTAAGGTGCCTCGAGAGGGTGTGCGTTTGAGTTGCCGTGTGCGTGGCAACTCCGCTGCTCGCTCGGTGCCGACAAGGTGCCTCGAAGAGGGTTTGCGTCGAGTTGCCGTGTGCGTGGCAACTCCGCTGCTCGCTCGGTGCCGAAAAGGTGCCTCGAAGAGGGTTTGCGTCGAGTTGCCGTGTGCGTGGCAACTCCGCTGCTCGCTCGGTGCCGAAAAGGTGCCTCGAAGAGGGTTTGCGTCGAGTTGCCGTGTGCGTGGCAACTCCGCTGCTCGCTCGGGCCGCTCGGTGCCGCTTGGTGCCTGAATGCGGGACTTTCGGTGTGGGTGTTCAAGAGTGACCGTGCGCGTGGTCACTCCGCTCCCTTTGTCGCCGCGTCCGACTCCGCGTGGAAGTGGGTCCGCGTTACTGAATTACTCCGCCCACGTGCAGTATACCCTATGTCGACCTCAGATCAGACGAGATAACCCGCTGAATTTAAGCATATAAATAAGCGGAGGAAAAGAAACCAACAGGGATTCCCTTAGTAACGGCGAGTGAACCGGGAGAAGCCCAGCGCCGAATCCCCCGCTCGCAAGGGCGTGGGGAAATGTGGCGTTTAGGAGTGAGCGTGCCGGAGACGGACTCTGCAGCAAGTCCCCTTGACCGGGGCTGTTGCCCAAAGTGGGTGCGAGGCCCATAGCTGCTAGGTTCTATCCGGATGCGATCTCCTTGGAGTCGGGTTGCTTGGAAGTGCAACCTTAATCGGGTGGTAAACTCCACCTAAGGCTAAATACTTCCGTGAGACCGATAGCAAACAAGTACCGTGAGGGAAAGTTGCAAAGAACTTTGAAGAGAGAGTTCAAGAGTACGTGAAACTGCTTAGAGGTAAACGGGTGGGCCCTCGAAATCCTGTGGTGGGATCATTCAGTCGGGGTGTCGCGTCGCAGGCTGGGCATGCATTATGGTACCCGTGAGGGGGCCGGCTCGGCTAGCGTTGCGTGGCAAACCGACGCATTTGTTTCCCATCCGAAGGACGCCGCAACCGGTTGGTGGACGGTCTTAAGAGCGAGAAACGGCAGGTGGCCGGAGGCGTGCATTTGTGTGTCGCCGGTTGTTAGCCATCTTGCAGGACGGCCCGTCCGCCGACCGTGGCAATAAAGAGGCCCGGCTGGGCTTCGTCGTCTCCTCCTTGCGTAACGAGCTATACTAGCATTCGCAGGAGTTCGTTGAGAGGTGCGTTCGCACGAAGCGAGTTCGTGGCAAGCATCGCTCCGTCTCCGTTGGTGATGCGAGGCTCGTGGGAGTGATTGACGGTTTGCGGCGAGTAGATCGGTCACCCACCCGACCCGTCTTGAAACACGGACCAAGGAGTCTAACATGTGCGCGAGTCAATGGGTCTTGAATAAGCCCGGCGGCGAAATGAAAGTACAGGCCGGCGGAGGTCGGCCGCATTCGGGATCCCCGTTCCCTCGCGGGCGGGGCGCACCGGAGACCCGCCGCGTTCCACTTGTGGAAGTGGCGGAGTTTGAGCGCACACGTTGGGACCCGAAAGATGGTGAACTATGCCCGGACAGGACGAGGCCAGAGGAAACTCTGGTGGAGGTCCGTAGCGGTTCTGACGTGCAAATCGATCGTCAGATCTGGGTCTAGCGGCGTAAGACTAATCGAACCATCTAGTAGCTGGTTCCCTCCGAAGTTTCCCTCAGGATAGCTGGCGCTCATTGAATTCAGTCTCATCTGGTAAAGCGAATGATTAGAGGCCTTGGGGCCGAAACGATCTCAACCTATTCTCAAACTTTAAATGGGTGAGAAGTCCGCCTTGCATGACTGAAGGCCGGACGAGACAGGATGAGAGTGCCCAGTGGGCCACTTTTGGTAAGCAGAACTGGCGCTGTGGGATGAACCAAACGCCCGGTTAAGGCGTCCGATGCGAGACGCTCATGAGACCCCATGAAAGGTGTTGGTTGCTCTAGACAGTCGGACGATGGCCATGGAAGTCGGAATTCGCTAAGGAGTGTGTAACAACTCACCGACCGAAGCAACTAGCCCTGAAAATGGATGACGCTCCAGCGTTGGGCCTATACCGGGCCGCTACGGCAGAGCTTCCCTCGTGGAGGTTTACGCCGCAGTGAGTAGGAGGGTCGCGGTGGCGTGCGTTGAAGGTGCCGGGCGTGAGCCCGCCTGGAGCCGCCACCGGTGCAGATCTTGGTGGTAGTAGCAAATACTCAAGTGAGAACCTTGAGGACTGAAGCTGGAGAAGGGTTCCATGTGAACAGCAGTTGAACATGGGTCAGTCGGTCCTAAGGGATCGGAGAAATCCGTTCCGAAGCGAGACGTCTGCCCAAACGCAAACACATGCTCGTGTTTGTCTCGCTGCCGACCGAAAGGGAATGGGGTTAATATTCCCCAACCCGGACACGGAGATAGGTCCTTCGGGACCAAGTGCGGTAACGCAACCGAACTCGGAGACGTCGACGGAGGACCCGGGGAAGAGTTATCTTTTCTTTGTAAGAGTTCGTGTCCCTGGAATCGGCTCGTCCGGAGATAGGGACGCTGTTCTCGTAAAAGCACCGCGTCTCTTGCGGTGTCCGGTGCGCCTCTGTTGGCCCTTGAAAATCCGAGGGAGATAGTGTAATTTTCGTGCCGGTCCGTACCCATATCCGCAGCAGGTCTCCAAGGTGAACAGCCTCTAGTCACTAGAACAATGTAGGTAAGGGAAGTCGGCAAGTTCGATCCGTAACTTCGGGATAAGGATTGGCTGTGAGGGCCGGGCTCGTCGGGTTGAGGTCCTGTAGCTCGCGGGAGCCGTACCGGGACTGGGCGGGACTGGCTGCTGTCAAAGGCAGTCCGGTTCTGCTCGGACCAGAGTCGGTTCTGCTTGTTGAAAGCCTCGGCTGGAACTGGTGGGCGGACTTCGGTCTGCACTATCGGGCGTCGACGGGCGACTAACGGTCGACTCACAACTGGCACGGACTATGGGAATCCGACTTTCTAATTAAAAAATAGCATTGCGATGGCCGGTGAGCGGTGCTGACGCAATGTGATTTCTGCCCAGTGCTCTGAATGTCAAAGTGAAGAAATTCATCCAAGCTCGGGTAAACGGCGGGAGTAACTATGACTCTCTTAAGGTAGCCAAATGCCTCGTCATCTGATTAGTGACGCGCATGAATGGATTAACGAGATTCCCAACTGTCCCTATCTACTATCTAGCGAAACCGCAGCCAAGGGAACGGACTTGGAAAAATCAGCGGGAAAGAAGACCCTGTTGAGCTTGACACTAGTCTGAGTTTGTGAAGAGACATGAGAGGTGTAGTATAAGTGGGAGGTGCTTGCACCGTCAGTGAAATACCACTGCTTCATCGTTTCTTTACTTACTCGGTTAAGCGGAAAGCGACCCGTAAGGATCACGCTTCTAGCCCCAAGCGCGCTGCCTCCTTGTAGCGCGCGATCCGCTCCGAGGACAGATTCAGGTGGGTTGTTTGGCTGGGGCGGTACATCTGTCAAATGGTAACGCAGATGTCCCAAGGCGAGCTCAGCGAGGACAGAAACCTCGCGTAGAGCAAAAGGGCAAAAGCTCGCTTGATCTTGATTTTCAGTATGAATACGGACTGCGAAAGCAGGGCCTATCGATCCTTTTGACTTTACGAGTTTTATGCAAGAGGTGTCAGAAGAGTTACCACAGGGATAACTGGCTCGTGGCAGCCAAGCGTTCATAGCGACGTTGCTTTTTGATCCTTCGATGTCGGCTCTTCCTATCATTGCGAAGCAGAATTCGCCAAGCGTTGGATTGTTCACCCACTTATAGGGAACGTGAGCTGGGTTTAGACCGTCGCGAGACAGGTTAGTTTTAACCTACTGATGACTCGTCGTTGCGATAGTAATCCTGCTCAGTACGAGAGGAACCGCAGGTTCGGACACTTGGTTCATGTGCTTGGTCGAGAGGCCAGTGGTGCGAAGCTACCATCCGTGGGATTATGACTGAACGCCTCTAAGTCAGAATCCCGTCTAGTCGATGCAACGATACCGTTCGTACCACGCGCGTCGGTGGGCAACTTTAGCCGGGGTGTACATCTGTCCAGACTGTGGCAGGCTACCCTGGCGACGAGGCCTATCCGGTCCGGAGCATTCTCCGGGACGCCTATTTTGTGCGTCCTTTGCTCTAGATCCAACCCCTCTGGGTGCGATGCGCGGGTGCCAAATCGTCTGTAAAAGACTTTAGTACTAGTCTGGGTGTTGTACGTATTAGAGCAGCCACCATACTGCGATATACTGAGACTTATCCTCTGACTGGGAGATTTGTTGGAGAGACCAATGAATCATTTTTTTTTATTTTTTTTTAATCCGTTGGTCTTGTCTCATTGAGGACTTTGAAATTTTTAATTTTTTTAAATTATACTAATTCAGTTGTTTTTATTTTGATCCATGCCGAGCAGTAACTTCGAACTTAGAAAATAACGCCTTAACGAACGCCTTAACGAACTTAGAAAAGTTTTAGTGCTTCATATTTTCTCGTCTTGTCGAATTGGAATTTAGTATTGAATTCGGACTTTGAAATTTTTTTTTTAATTTTACTAATTCAGTTGTTTTTATTTTGATCCATGCCGAGCAGTAACTTCGAACTTAGAAAATAACTCCTCGTTCGGACTTAGAAAAGTTTTAGTACTTCATATTTTCTCGTCTTGTCGAATTGGAATTTAGTATTGAATTCGGACTTTGAAATTTTTTTTTAATTTTACTAATTCAGTTGTTTTTATTTTGATCCATGCCGAGCAGTAACTTCGAACTTAGAAAATAACTCCTCGTTCGGACTTAGAAAAGTTTTAGTACTTCATATTTTCTCGTCTTGTCGAATTGGAATTTAGTATTGAATTCGGACTTGTAAATATTTTCGAAATTTGCAATAAGTTAGGATTCATTATAATAAGTTAGCTATTTCATATTTTACACTACTAAATGCAAATTGCTTCCGCCCATTTCCCCCGAGTTTGCAACCGTAATAATTAAATTAATAATTTTAAATTTATAATTTAATATATAATTTTGGCTAAGTCCCCAAAAAAGTTGGTACTTCGAAAATCTTGTTGAAAATCTTAGGTTAATAAGCAACTAAACCCATCCATAGTCAAGGTGCAACAATGTTCAACGATATAACTCTCGATTACTTAATACCATTGTTAGAGTTTATTTTCGATTTGCTATGTTGCCCAATTCACATTGCAACCGCGTTAAAAATATTACTAACTCAATAATGAAATTATTAATCTTTTTAATCATTCATTTACTTATCGTTGTTCTAAATGACGTTGAAGAACGCCTATATATATTTGATTATATTATTTCAGGACCCGCTTAGGTATATCATGAGAGCACCAAGTCATGTGATACCCAAGTCATGTGACCAGCACGAATAACCATGGCGCCATCTACATTAGGAATGTGAACTTTATTATTTTTTTATTTATTATTATGGTAAATATTATAGTAAATTTTATTATTATGGGCAAAAAAAATACACTAGTATATAAATCACTAGAAAGGCAATGCTTGCTCTTTTGTTTATTTATACTGTGAATTTAAATTATTGTATCAAGTAATTTAGAACCATAGTCAAGTGACGAGCCGACACCTGAATAATCACCCAACGCAGGCACACCAAATTTTTTTATATAAAAATGTTTATCATCTGCAAAATACAACAGATCCAAAAGAAAATTAAGTCATTTGCATTATTTGTTGAGATATAAACAGTCAAAGTTGAACGCCCATAATGTTAAAAAATTTTCACAAACTTTTATTCATACCTCCACAAATAAAATGAATTAAACAAAGAATGTTTTTCATTATATACTTCTTAATCTTCCAAAAACAAATCACACAAGTTTTTTCATTTTTAATATTTTTTTTATTTCGAGATTTATTACAAGAAGAGATTATAAGAAATTACGAGACATAATTGGCTGTGTCAAAGCTCCGAAAGGAGGTAGAAATAGGTTAAATTAATATACTGAATAGTAATAAAACTAAATAAATATTTATGGATAAATATTTATAATTATTATATTTTAAAATGCACAAATTACGAGACATAATTGGCTGTGTCAAAGCTCCGAAAGGAGGTAGAAATAGGTTAAATTAATATACTGAATAGTAATAAAACTAAATAAATATTTATGGATAAATTAACAGACTTGAGACTTATCAGACTTGAGAACGCCATATCCACTGAGCTACTGAACCCTGGTGCTTCTCAGGTTCAAAGCTTGAAATTATTATTCATGGCGCCATCTACATATTCAAAGTGAAGTTTATAATTGGATCTGTATTGTAAATATCATTATAAAAACTTAAGATTTTGTCGTTTCGCGCCATAATTTTAATATACTGAATTTTTTTTATACTGAATAGTAATAAAGGAGGTAGAAATATGTTAAATTAATATACTGAATAGTAATAAAATTAAATAAATATTTATGGATAAATATTTATAATTATTATATTTTAAAATGCACAAATTACGAGACATAATTGGCTGTGTCAAAGCTCCGAAAGAAATAGGTTAAATAATATATTGAATAGTTCAGACATTCAAGTAATTCGAATAACCCCATTTTAATTAAAGCAATAAAAAGAAAGAAAAAAAGGTTAATTGTATCATTGTTGCCTGTAAGAACAAGGAAACAATACCTATCTAACAATAAATGTTAGGTATTTGTGCATTTTAAAAATTGTAGCTTAAATCTCTTGCAGAGAAAACAAGTTTACACTTCAGTTAATTTGCTTATCCCTCAGAGGGTTCAACAAATTATATTGCATTGGAAAGTGTGTATGTGGTGTGATCTACTATTATTTATTATTTTGGGCCCTTCGAGTCTGTAGTGCAACGACTCGTGAACCCATGGCTTGGCGGACATAAATGCCCTACACAAACCCTGTTACAAAAATTAGTTTAATATCGAAGGTATCGAATAGATACCGTATCAGATATTAAGCTGATAAGAACAGATACTACACTTTGATCTTAGCCAAAAGGCCGAGAAGCGATAATGAATCTTTTAAATTAAAAATAAATATTAAAATTTAAAAACAGTTAAAAATTGGTATCCATACACTTAAATATAACCTTAAATAAACCCGCGCGCTCGCAAATCCTACATATTAAAAACATGTTACCATGGTTGATATTTTAAAGCAGTCTAATATCTAAAAAGTTAAATTCCAAAAATTAACAAAAATGTAAAAAAAATTAAATTTAGTAAAAAAAATACTAAGAATTGTTTAAAAAACCTTAAATTGCTCAATAAAAATAATTTTGATAACATCCATCGTCACTTGACTGCGGTTCAAATTACGACGCCCGCCCGTCGCCAATTGCCATCGTGTAGATCTGATAATGCCTGACTTTGAAGAAAACGCATAACATTCGCCAAAAAATCCTTTATTAAAAATTACTTAATTAACCAATTTTAATAACCAATGTGACCAGCACGAATAACCATGGCGCCATCTACATTAGGAATGTGAACTTTATTATTTTTTTATTTTATTATTATGGTAAATATTATAGTAAATTTTATTATTATGGGCAAAAAAAATACACTAGTATATAAATCACTAGAAAGGCAATGCTTGCTCTTTTGTTTATTTATACTGTGAATTTAAATTATTGTATCAAGTAATTTAGAACCATAGTCAAGTGACGAGCCGACACCTGAATAATCACCCAACGCAGGCACACCAAATTTTTTTATATAAAAATGTTTATCATCTGCAAAATACAACAGATCCAAAAGAAAATTAAGTCATTTGCATTATTTGTTGAGATATAAACAGTCAAAGTTGAACGCCCATAATGTTAAAAAATTTTCACAAACTTTTATTCATACCTCCACAAATAAAATGAATTAAACAAAGAATGTTTTTCATTATATACTTCTTAA
>JAFNEN010003014.1:0-13113 GCA_019343175.1 Oedothorax gibbosus
GTTCTGTTATAAATATTTTCCTTATTTAAAAAAAACTTCTAAATCTAGAGGATATTTATTATATTAAAGTATGATATATGTTATTTATATATCGTATTCACTCTTGGTTATCCATTACGTTACTCCGACTGAAAGTGTGGAAATATAACGCACTTCAGTGTAAAATATAGTAATTTGTTGAAAACGACAATGGCAATAAAACTCTGAAATATTTTGTTTCTTCATCCCAGCTGCAACTTTCCCGCACTCAATTGCTTTGTGAAACTCGTCTTGTAAAAAATTTAATTTTTGACGACTTTTTTTTTAGATAGTTCCTGGTTCTTGAATAAGCATAAGAGTTAAATGCTTCAAGTATTATAATTACCAGTATTTTGTTATAATAATTTTTTTTAAATTAATACAATAGGTATTAAAAAAAGTTTTATTTTATGAAATTTTTAATTTTTATAGTAATGGTAAGAAGTAATTTAGTTATTTTGATTTTTAGACAAAATGTTTATGAGGAAATATAATATGGAAACAATTCGTACAAATTTTTGTAAAAATTTCATTCTTTTAAATATGTTAAACCTAGGGTTTTCCATTGACGGTTCATTTTTTAGAGGGATTTATTAAATTGTATTTTAAAAAGAAGATATATTATATTAGTTTCTGTACAGAAAAAGTAAGGCGCTTATGAAAGGAATGGCGATTGTTAATATCTCTACTCTGGCGTAATATTCCAAATGGACTTACCAAATCCACAACTTCTTGTGAATTTAAATTTTACATTACCCATCTTAGATTAGGTATTTGAAGTAGATCGACAGGCTCATTAAAATTCTCTGGCTGAAGAAACAATATACCAATATGTCCTGTGATATTAGGACAACGTGGTCATATAAAGAGGATATAGGAATACAATCTATCGACAACCAATACCATCTATTTCGGAACATGCACTTTCTTCAACGAAGGAAATGCTTCATTTAATAACTTAACAAGAAACTGACTGAGACATTCATGTATTTTAAATTTAATATATTACTACTTCAACAAAAAATGCTGGTGTTATTAAAAATTGAAATTTTTCATAATTTTGCTTGAAAAGTAATTTTGATATTGAAAATCCCCCCCAAAAAACTTAGGATAAGTAAAGAAACGCCAATCTAAAAAAAATAATATATAATTTGCCTTTTGAAAAAAAATACCTGATGCATTTGTTTTATAACAAAAAACAAGTCATTATGAAACTTGTAGCTAAAAAAGCCGTGATATATAAAAATGCCAATCTCTTATTTAAAACTTATTGGTCAACCGATCCCTTGAACAAATGTACAGTAAACTGTTAAACGATGGTGGTAAAAAGTATTAAGGTTATGTTTTGCTACCAAAAACAGGGAGAGAGAAATAGCAAATTTATATAGTTCGTGACATACTTATATTTCAACATTCATGCCTTTCTGTTGATCGATCTCTGAAATACATATGCTACCTATGGTGCTAATTTAAGTTACGCTCCCATAAAAAAATTCGCTGTTTGGTGTGTTTTAATGTCCGAAATATTTATAATATATTGAAAGACTGCCAGAAATTTCTTATGAAAGAGATTTGTCCCTGAAGTAAATTTTTTAGCATATAATTATGCAATCTCGTTTTTCTAATTTATAAACACACAATATCCTTTAACAAATACTCATTGTTTACAATGCAAATACCTTTATATAAATGTATTGAGATCATATATCTGTTAAAATTATTCTTATTATCCCTTTATTTTTCTTTTTTCATATTCATTTGCGTACTTAATTTTTTTGAGGGATAAGGATGGGCACCAACCTCAAACAGCGAATTTTTTTTTTATGGAAGCGTAACTTAAATTAGCACCATAGGTAGCATATGTATTTCAGAGATCGATCAACAGAAAGGCATGAATGTTGAAAGATAAGTATGTCACGAACTATAATAAATTTGCTATTTTCTCTCTCCCTGTTTTTGGTAGCAAAACATAACCTTAATATTTTTTCCACCATCGTTTAACAGTTTACTGTACATTTGTTCAAGGGATCGGTTGACCAATAAGTTTTAAATAAGAGATTGGCATTCTTATATATCACGGCTTTTTTAGCTACAAGTTTCATAATGACTTGTTTTTTGTTATAAAACAAATGCATCAGGTATTTTTTTTAAAAGGCAAATTTATGTATTATTTTTTTTTAGATTGGCGTTTTTTTACTTTTCCAAAGTTTTTTTGGGGGGATATCAGTAGGTTTTTTTTAAACTTTATTTTATGAGATGCTTTTTGAGGTAAGGAGGATTACCAACATGTTTTATGAACAATATCAAAGGATACAAAGGCAATATGACTTCTAAATAGAATACATAATTTCAATGGTTATGGAAGTTGTATAACCACCGCGAACAATGCCGAAAGAAAGTTAAAATGGTTCAGCAACAATATGAACCATTGTACATGGTGGAAGTAAACTGCACATCGATGGAATTCACTTGGCCGCTGGCATCTTTAACGAAGTTGATATAATTATCAAATGTTTCACCTTAACATAATCTCGGGTTACGGTTATGTGTTATAATGCAAACATTTAGTAACAGCTCATGGTAAAAAATTTCACTTTAATAATAAAATATTACTTTAGCATAATTAAATATTCCTCAATAAGTTTTAAGCAAAAAAAATATTATTTCTTACTTTTCATGAACAAAAAACAGACTAATTTTTTTTAATTGTAATGGTTTTTTTTAATTGTAATGGTAACTGAATATGGCAACCAAACTGGCAAATATGACTGTTTACATTTTTAGATCAATCAATCCATCCACTTGCGTTATTCATATGTTTTCTTTAAATAAAAACGCTAAAAAGTTTAAATGACGCATTCCGATTATTAATTACACATTTTTTTCAATCTGTTTTCAGATATTTGATTAATCATATATTTTAGAAGCTGTAAGAATCCTCCCAATAGTTAAGAGCGCTACTATGCGGCTCTTCGACAAAATTATAGCAAACCTTGGCGTGTTTTTGGAAGTACGTGGCCGCTAGGATGGCTTGTTTATTGCGCAACCATACCGCCAAAAGTAATATAGACTTTAATTAAATAAAAATAGAAAGATTCATTTTTGAAACTTCAAACCTATGTCAGCGAATGAATTGGGGCATTCTTAATCGTTTAGTAAAAACCGCTTCCAGATTCATGGCCTAGTAATGGCTGTAGATCTGAGCAAAAATTAGGGCAAAATTTGACTAAAACTGCTCGGAAGATTTCAATTTCGTAAATTTCCATAATTTTTTTCTCCGCTGTTTTTTATTCTTGAATAACCAAATTTTTTTTATGTAAAGTAATCTACGAAACCTCTCTAAGGTATTTTTTTATTGTTCTACAAAGTTTAGTTTGCCTGATAGAAAATAAAATCGATTTTAGCGTTTAACATTGCGAAATATTTAAAGTATATATACATAACTGCCGTTAGGCCCTGGCGTCATTTTGAGATTGGCGGGCGGAACGACCGTTCCGTCTGATGTTTTATGTTGTATTACTCAGATACGACTACATGCAAAACAGAGTTACGGTGTTTTATCCATGTCTTTAATCTTAAAAGTTGAAGAAATTGGCCTATGTATGGCTAGATATGATCAACTGGCAAAATGAATGTAGTAAGTTCCAACAAGCCTTAATAAAACTGCTTTTTAGTGAACGAAAGTCTAACATCTTTCTCTTTTTATTTAATTAGGTTTGATTTGCTGTAATTTAATTTCAATTACCCCATATTACTCTACTATATATTAGTTTCTTTTCAGAATAGTATGGCGCTTCTAAAAGGAATGGCGAGCATTATTGTTAATTTCTCTACTATGGCGTATTATTCCAATGAACTTATCAAATCAACAACTTCTTGTGAATATAAATTTAACATTAAACATCTTAGATTAGGTACTATTAGAAGTAGGTAGACAAGCCCATTTACTTGACCAGCGTTCTAAATTACGGGGCGTAATTGGCTGTGTTAAAGTTCCTAAAGGAGGCTAGAAATAAGCAGCCGGAAAACGATTACATTACATTAAGCCCATTAAAATTCTCCGGCTGGCTGAAGAAACAATATGTTTCGTGATTTCTGTACAACGTCCCATAGCTAAGAGTAAATTTGAATACAATCTATCGACTGCTTGATTTAAATTGCTATTTAAATACAAATACAAAGATGTGGCAATTAGGAATTTAAAAATTAATATATTAATTTTTTAATAAAAAATTCTGGTGGTATTTAAAAAATTTTTTTTTTTAAATATTGCTTGAATAGAAATTTTGCCATTGAAAATGATTTAAGCTGTTGCAATCAGATACGACCAGTTGCGAAGTTTAGAGGGGTTAAACTTTTGACACTTTAATAAAGCCAAACAGACGTTATTGATACGTCATTTTTGTTACAAAGAACTTTTATTGGAAGCCCTAAAAGCTTTGATGTAACAGTTATAGCAGTGCGAAAATAAGCCTAATGTTCTATTTTACTGTTTTTTGCGCGCAACTTCTTTAAACTAATTTGCCGATAAAACTTTATCGGTTTTAATTTGATTAAATTTCTTCGCTTTAGATAATATTCTGTCTTATATGCTGAGAAATTCAGCGAAATTGTGGCGAGTATTAACTCGACACTCGACTGTGGTCCTAAATTATGACGCCCGTCGCCAATAGCCCTCTAGTGCGTCGATAATTCAACATAACCTAACCTCCGGTACCGTAAATGCGGTGGAAATAACCGCAGCCGCTGCATATGAAACCGACCTTCCCCCACCTCAATAGATGACAAATCAGACACAGTTGACACTTGGCGCGGGATCAGAGAAACTAAATTTAGAAACGGCGACTCCCGGAGACACTTCTGTGTAAGATTGCGTACATACACAAGGTAAACGTCCTCGAGAAAAGTTCAAGATTTTATGCTGCCGTGGTGTCATGTTGTTGTATATCGTGGTATCGCTGTATTTGGTGCTATCCGAATGTTCTGTATCTGGTGAGAATGTTGGTTTTGGTAAGATAACTTAGTGTGTCTTTCCATAAGTATAACTGAAGATGCAGCGTTAAAATCTAAATATAACCATATAAGCTATTCCATAGTTAAAAAACATTAGGTACATTATAAGTGTCATAGTACTATAGATTACTATATCGCGGTATCATTGTCTTTTTTGGTATCGCAAAGTTCTGTTTCTGGTGACAATATTGCCAGAGTTTCATAACATTTGGAGCCATATAAATGTCATAGTACTATAGCATTATTATCTATCGTGGTATAGCTGTGTGTGTGTCTTTGGTTGTATCCGAATGTTCTGCATGTGGTGAGAATGTTGGTTTTGGTAAGATAACTTAGTGTGTCTTTCCATAAGTATAACTGAAGATGCAGCGTTAAAATCTAAATATAACCATATAAGCTATTCCATAGTTAAAAAACATTAGGTACATTATAAGTGTCATAGTACTATAGATTACTATATCGCGGTATCATTGTATTTTTTGGTATCGCAAAGTTCTGTTTCTGGTGACAATATTGCCAGAGTTTCATAACATTTGGAGCCATATAAATGTCATAGTACTATAGCATTATTATCTATCGTGGTATAGCTGTGTGTGTGTCTTTGGTTGTATCCGAATGTTCTGCATGTGGTGAGAATGTTGGTTTTGGTAAGATAACTTAGTGTGTCTTTCCATAAGTATAACTGAAGATGCAGCGTTAAAATCTAAATATAACCATATAAGCTATTCCATAGTTAAAAAACATTAGGTACATTATAAGTGTCATAGTACTATAGATTACTATATCGCGGTATCATTGTATTTTTTGGTATCGCAAAGTTCTGTTTCTGGTGACAATATTGCCAGAGTTTCATAACATTTGGAGCCATATAAATGTCATAGTACTATAGCATTATTATCTATCGTGGTATAGCTGTGTGTGTGTCTTTGGTTGTATCCGAATGTTCTGCATGTGGTGAGAATGTTGGTTTTGGTAAGATAACTTAGTGTGTCTTTCCATAAGTATAACTGAAGATGCAGCGTTAAAATCTAAATATAACCATATAAGCTATTCCATAGTTAAAAAACATTAGGTACATTATAAGTGTCATAGTACTATATATTACTATATCGCGGTATCATTGTCTTTTTTGGTATCGCAAAGTTCTGTTTCTGGTGAGAATATTGCCAGAGTTTCTAACATTTGGAGCAAATAAGTGGCATATAGTACTATAGCATTATTATCTATCGTAATATAGCTGTGTGTGTGTCTTTAATTGTATCCGAATGTTTTGTATGTGGTGAGAATGTTGGTTTTGGAAAGGTAACTTAGTGTGCTTCCATAAAGATGTAACTTTAAAAACCCAATACAGTTTAACCCCGTCAACGCGAACTTTCGTGTTAAGCGAGTTCGCGTTAACGAGGTTCGACTGTGTGACCATTATAACTTTGTACCACAGTTTAATAACATTAGGTACATAGTATAATGTCATATACAGGGCCTGTTCTTCCACAAGGCCCGGTCCTAGGGCCCCTAAATTTCAGTTTCTATTATGCTAAATGCTGTAAATACCCCAAATATCAGTAAACTAAAAAATAAAAAAATAAAAACTGATACTCCACTTTGTTTTTTGCTCGATTTTGACTGAGAAATTTACCTTACATGATTGTTTTGATCCATGTTTATAAGGAACGAAATAAAATTGCAGCAAAAATTAGATACATAGGTCATATATTAGCACCAATCATTCACAACATTTTTCGTAAAGCCCCCCCCCCCCCCAAAAAAAAAGGTTGTGCCTATAGTCTGAGTTTTCCTAGAACAGGCCCTGGTCATATAGTACTGTAGCAAAGTTGCCTACCGCCGACCGCGGTCTCGCTTTTTTGGGTGGTATATGAATGTTCTGCATCTGCTGAGAATGTTAATTTTCTGGTAAGGCAATTTGGTGGGTATCCAGAAGTATATTTGAAAATGTAACTCTAAAAACTAAACATAACCATAGAAACTATACTATATGTTTATAACAATAGGTACCATGATAAATCTCATACTACTATAGCATAGTTTTATATCGTGGTATCGCTGTCTTTGGCGCTATCCGAATGTTCTATCTGGTGAGAATGTTGGCTTTGGTAGGATAACTTAGTGTGCCTCCATAATATAATTTCAGATGTAACTTTAAGAACTAACTATGACCATAGAAACTACGCCATAGTTTAATAACATTAGGCACCATATAAGTGAAGAGCTTAGTGGAAGAACATGCTGACATTTTCGAAAAAAAAATAATTTTTCGTGTCAATGAACATGTTATTTCCTCCCTTAAATATAACAAGATTTCCGCTTTCCTTAAACTTTAAGTTAAGTATATTTTTTAAATTTTTAATGCCGTTTTTTTTAACGTATCTAAGTGAAAACGACAACTTTAAAGTTTATTTTCTCGTTTTCACCTTTTTGTCACAAAGCACGTTCTTCACTTCATAGCAGAGTTATATATCGTGGTATTGTTGCCTTGGGTGGTATCCGAATGTTTTGTATCAGGTGAGAATATTAGCAGAGTTTCACAACGTTTGGTGTCATATAAATGCCATAGTTCTATAGCACAGTTGTATATCACGGTATCAGTGTCTCTGATGATATCCGAATGTTCTATATCTGGTAAAAAAAGTTAGTGGTGGTAAGATAACTTGGTGTGTAAAGTATAGTTGGAAATGTAACATGAAAAGCCATTGAAAAATAGCATTAGGTAACATTAAAGATGTCATAGTAGTATAGCATAGATGCATATAATGATATTTCTGTCTTTGGAGGTATCCGAATATCTGCTGCATTTGGTGAGAATGTTGGGTTTAGTATGTTTACATAAGTAAAATTGAAGGTGTAATTTTAAAACAAGTAGGTTTGTAACAGAATCTGTCACTTAACCCGCTTCCACACAACAGTTGTATTTAACAGGTAAAAAGGCGCCAAACACAGCATTAATTTATATTAACATTTACATGCTAAATTTGGTTATAGTTTCTTTTATTTTATTTCGAAAATTCAATAATTATTACTTATCGTTTGCAAAAAATAATTTATATTTCAAAGAATAAATGTGTAATATTCCTCGCTTTTAAGTAGAATGAAAACATTTCATATCAACATACAAAGAATCTCGTAGTGAAATATATTTGATGTCATTTCAATATGATCGATGTCGCAAAAATAATTTATTTTATTGTCTAAAAGAATTAAAGTTCTCGAGCGATTGTTGCGAATGGCAATGGTGATTTAATTCTAATAAAAATGGCTTCTTATGCTTTTTGAATGAGCATTAAATTTTGCAGTTTTTTAAATAATTAAAGTACCTCGAATTCTCTAAAATGTTCAATATTCTAATTTCGATGCGCTGAATTTTTTGACGTATCATACTTGTCCGTAGCATTTGTAGTTTGGGCTATGAAAGTGGGTGACGGACAGACAGATGGACTGAACGATTATAATACCTTCCACTTTTTAAGTTATAAACCTAGTGTGAAAGCTAGCTAGCTAAACTAGCTAGCTTTACTTTAGCTAGCTAAAGTAAATATTAACATTATAACTATATATACTATAGTTTAGTAATATTAGATATTATAAACGCCATACCCAGGTAGCACACCAACGTCGGCCAATATTAAAAAAAATATTGGCCGACATTGGTGTCAATATTGGCCGACGTCGAAATGGACCTCCCTAGCAAATATTGTACGACGTCGTTTTACGACATTGGCCAACATTTATCAACGTCGTACAATGTCGCATATCGACATTGGCCGACATAAAAATGACACCCTTGCCGATATTGTACTACATCGGTTCACGACATTGATCAACATCGCATATTGACATTGGCCGACATAAAAATGGACCCCCCTAGCAAATATTGTACGACGTCGTTTTACGACATTGGCCAACATTTATCAACGTCGTACAATATCGCATATCGACATTGGCCGACATAAAAATGACACCCTTCCGGATACTGTACTACATCGGTTTACGACATTGATCAACATCGCATATTGACATTGGCCGACATAAAAATGGACCCCCCTAGCAAATATTGTACGACGTCGGTTTACGACATTGACCAACATTTATCAACGCCGTACAATATCGCATATCGACATTGGCCGACATAAAAATTACACCCTTGCGGATATTGTACTACATCGGTTTACGACATTGATCAACATCGCATATTGACATTTGGCCGACATAAAATGACACCCTTGCGAATATTGCACAACATCGGTTTACGACATTGATCAACATTAGTCGTACCACATTCATGGTCGTTCTTTTACAGTACTTCTCAATTATACAATTTTCCATTCCTTCGCATAACTTTTTAACTCATATATGTTTGTTGAGTAGAAAAAAATTATTTACAAAGGTAATTTTCTTTATATTTTTCTAATTAACAAAAATTTTTAATTAGAAAAATATAAAAAAAATATTTACAAAGGTAATTTTCTTTATATATTTCTAATTAACAAAAATTTTGTTAATTAGAAAAATATAAAGAAAATTACTTTTGTAAATAATTTTTTTTCTACTCAACAAACAGACGAGTTAAAAAGTTATGCGAAGTACAAATGTATAATTGAGAAGTACTGTAAAAGAACGCCCATGAATGTGGTACGACTAATGTTGATCAATGTCGTAAACCAATGTTGTACAATATTCGCAAGGGTGTCATTTTTATGTCAGCCAATCTCAATATGCGATGTTGTAAAACAATTAACAATAGGTTAAATAAATCAAAATTGATCAAGAATATTGTATTAGTACTATTGTAATTTTAAAAACTAGTAATTCAGACAGCTATATAAAACCCTACATTACGACATAGCTCTTTTTTTTTCTGTACTGCTTCAGAGTCAAATTAAAACAAATTTTACGTATTATTATTCATATATTAAATATCTGATACATAGCACATATTTTCCCCAGATTGTTTAAAGTTAACTACACAACATCTCTCGATGTATTTATATAGGGATGGTCGATACCATTAAAAGACGAAAAATTACTGTAGGTAGAATTGAATAAAAATATGTTTACCTACCCCCATTGGGTATAGGTTTTATTTCATATAATTAAGTGTAGAAAAACTGTTAAATTCTTGACAAAATCTGTAAATCTTATGCACAAACTTCAATTAAACTATTTTTTACATGTAATTTGATTAAATTTCATGTTTTAGATAGTTATGTATTTTCTACTTTAATATATTAAAAAAAACTATTATTAATTCGTACAGAAGCTTTAGAAATATTGCTAAAGCTTCTGTATTAAATGTTTCACAAAAAACAAATCATAAAATTAATAACTAATTAGACTGTTCTATATTTATTCAAGTACATATTCATGTCTCTATTTACTGTAGCACTGAATGCAATATGGGGGATTTGATATTTACACTTTACCAAGAATAAAATTGATCAAATAGTCCATCATTAATTTTATGACAGATAATTCACTAAAACATCTTACACAATTATGAAATATACATATTTAAAAAAAAAAGAAATTTATTTTAAATCCAGCATTATCTTAACAATCTTTTTATAACAACGTGCAAAAAAGTTCACATTTTTATATCATATTCATTCATAAATCGTTGCGAAAATGACACTTTACGTGCTTACGTCACAGACAGTGCCGAAATTGTTGCTACTTACAGTTTGATTATCCTGTTCTGTAAATAAAGAATTAATGATATCGGTTTCTACATTGCATACTTTAGGTGGCCGTGCTAAATTGTAAAAACTTAGACATTCTACAATTGTCAAAAAAATCAAAAGATGCAAGATAATCGTTGCAGTCTTTACATTGACGAATCACTGCAAATAAACTTTCAATTTTATCTTGGCTTATACATGAAATCATAAGATATTTGAAATTTAAACTTTTGGTCAAATACTAGACAAGTGATAAAACTGTTGATAATAAAACCACCTTCATTAAGAGCATGGATTCCCAGTCATACAAATACGAAATAAAAGTCTACAGAAGTAGCAAAACTTCCCTTCACTTCTACTGTCCCTTTGCACTTTTTTAAGCGAAGGACCTCTCCATCAATTTTAAAGTTTCCATCTGAATATCGATCTAAATTCAATTACAGTTCCAACTCCTTCACATACACTTGTCGAGTTTTTTGATAAGGCCTTCTAATGTCTTGGCTTCTACCGGTTTTGTAAAAATAGAAATGTTCTTCACGTATCCAGTGCAGGTATATGTATCCGAAGCTTCTCAACATCTATTTGTTTGGCAGGGCAAAGCACACAGATTTGCCTCTCTCCATGAACAGAAACTTATGACATTTGGATTTTTCTCGTAACTTTGATCCACATTTTGAAGGCAAAGCTATGTTGTAAATGTCCTCGATATTTTTTTCTTCTGTGATGTTTTAAGTGTTAAAATCAATTTCTGGTTCACTAATCTTCAAGATTTTTCTCCTCTTTCAATCGAATTTTTTGTTTTACGTTTTACAGGAACTTTCTTTGATAAATAATGGGGAAAGTCAGGGAATTTGGTTGGAATTGACTCTGTTTATAAACAGTCTTACCTCTAGGCATTAAAACTTCATTGTTAATTATGTATTTATAATGGCTCTCAATAAAATCCTCTTCAAAGTGCACTTCACAAGATTGCCTTCTTCTAAGTTTCAAGAACTTCTGCATTTTTTGGCACAGAAAACAACGAAAGTTTCTTACTGTTCGATCTGTAGCCAGGAACAAACAATGATACTGTTTGTTTCTCGACTTTCTATTACAACTCATTATACAAATAGTTTTTGATTTTTTTTCATTAAAGCTGGCGTATTACTATAGATTTAAACGACTAAAATAATCGAAACTTAAAAGAATACAGCCTTGATCGTACTCTCCTCCCTGATGTAAACAAACCATAAAGCTAACGTTTTTATGTTGATCTCAGCGCCACCGATAAACCTAAAACCCGTTTTTAAAAAACCTCACATCCCAAAAGCACTCGAAGAAGTCCTATTTCCGCGTTTTCTTAGTAGGCTTAACACTCACGTGAATCGAGTACCTAGTAAACGTCGATCAATGTTGGCCAATGTTGTTTCATCGACGTTGTATCCACAATGTCGCCAGATGTCCCCACAATATTCGAATATTTTTTTTAATTATTATTTTTTTAAATAATGACTAAAACTTATCCGCATTATTATTAACATTATTGTTTCATTCTTCCAACATCAAAATAAAATGAATTTAAAGTCATACTAATTTTAAAAAATTCCCAATGCCTGTGAATGTCGACAGATGTCGCGATTACAACGTTCAACATTCCTCGACTTTCGCAATGTGAGCCGATGTCGGTAGAATGTCGGCCAACATTGTTGTGCTACCTGGGTAGTACTATAGCATAGTTTGCATAGTAATGGTGGTATCGTTCCCTAGTAGCATTGTTTCTCGAAATTTGCTCGATCGTTCATCGGATTCAGCGAAAACTCACCGGTGATCGCATCCGTATTCCGAAAGTGCACGAGGCGATATCGGCAATCGGTGTACGAAATTCTATCGATAAAAGTCATCGATTCGATATCGTCAAAGGTGAAAATTCAATCAATGTACGTTTCATCGGAAATTATGACGAATCGATATCGCAACGATAAGAAACCGAAAATGTGGCTTTTTTTTTATTTTAGTACATACAAATTTGTGTTAAAATATTTCGAAAACTTCATATCCGAAAGATATTATGTTCAAACTGGTATAGTTATTTTTTATTTACTTACACAAACATTTTTATTGCTTGCGAAGATAAATATTTTTACTGTGTGATAACTAATTTCTTTTATTTACTTGGAAATCTTGGAATTACTCTTTACTTGGAATTACTTCTTCAATTATCGGTCGATGAAAAATTGCTACTAGGGTTTGTCTTTGGTGGCATTCCAGTGTTTAATTCAATAGATATTTTAGTTTGAAATAACGCATTTGGACTGGACATGCTATACCTCTTAACCCTCTCGTGCATACTGTTGAATTTGCCAACATACACTTTAATCTACTTTATGACTTTAAAATACTGTTGATGTCGGCT
>JAFNEN010003015.1:0-12971 GCA_019343175.1 Oedothorax gibbosus
AATCGGAAATTCATATAATTGGAGTTGATCGGAAGAAAGGTAAATTTTAATCAATTACTCAATGTATTGTTGGGCTGTGGGAGATAATGCAGTTCTAGTTTCGGTCGTCCTCGACCCAACCAAATCCAAATTTTAAGGTGTCGTTTGGAAAATTGAGTTATAGCTTTTGGTTGGTTGGTACATGCATTTCTGCTTGTGTGCTTGGTCCGTGATCAGAGACCCGCTTATAAAGCTAGAGCGGTGCATCTTGGGATACCTCGGTGCCAGTATGTTATGCGCAGTAGCTCGAAAAACCTGACAGCCCTGCTTCAATTTATCTCAACTGGTGGACCTCTCTACACCTCCTTCCTTCCTCTACGAGTAAGACAGACACAGACAGAATTGTTACTGACACAGAGAGAGAAATTACACCCAGGGCGAAAGGCGGGAATCGAACCCGCACCCGGTACAGTGCGCAGACTGTTATCGTAATGGTCAGCGATCTTAACCACTAGGCCACCCGGGTCCCTTGAGTTATAGCCTTGTGTATTAGTTTTTTTATTAGTTACAGTACAAAATTTTCGGCTAATAAACTTTCATATGCGCCTACCTGTTACTGTACGTCTCTGTTGGATGTCATGCCTAGTAATGTTTTTAGCCGGTCAAAAAGATTACTAGACATGACATCCAACAAAGACGAACAGAAACAAGTAGGCCGGGTTGAATTTTTTTCCGATATTCGGATGATCAGTACCGCTTCGGATAATTAGAGTTTTACTGTAGTCTGCAATCAGATATCTTTCTAAACACAGTTGTTGAGACCGATTTGATGGTTTTTTTAAACCTCTTCATAGGATTTTGCAAGGCTTAAAAATGAAGGAGTGATGATTGTTTATTTAATTGTCTATTAATCTAACTCGAAAAGTATATACAGTAAGAACCTCCATTATCCGACCTACCTCTGGTCCCAACTAGATCGGATAATCGAGGTTCTACTGATTAAGGTAAGGTAATCGTTTCTGGCTGCCTATTTCTAGCCTCCTCAGGAGCTTTAACACAGCCAATAATGCCTCGTAATTTAGAACCCTGGTCAAGTGACGACTGATTAAGGGATTGTTAGCTTATAGCTATATACACTCTTAAAACAAAAGAGTGAAATCCACTCCTATAGGGAAGTGCATTTTCGGCACCGGAAGGGAGTGGAAATTAACTCAGACTGAGTTAAAACCACTCGTTTTAAGAGTGTAGGACGGATTGTTTCCTTTTATTTCTTTTACCCACTCCGCAAAAGAGTGAAATCCACTCCTATAGGGAAAGTGCATTTTCGGCACGGAAAGGAGTGGAAATTAACTAAGACTGAGTTAAAACCGCTCGTTTGTTTTAAGAGTGTACTGTATATGCTCACAAATAGAGACTAGCAAAAAACTAAGAAAACCCCCCTATAAAAATAATAAATAACAGTGAAGGAGTGAAGGATTGGTAAAGATACGTGAATTATTTTTTTTCTATCTAAACAATCTAGAGGGTTTAAAGTTTGCAAACAAACCCTACCTTCCTCTGATTGGTTACCCCCAAAAACTACCAAGTTAACTTCCGGTTGAGACACCGGAAGCTCGTTTTCGTCGCTAGCTTCAATGTTGATTTTCTCCTCATGCCGTAGCGCGATGTTGAAAAATTCAATTCCCCCCCAAACATAATTGGAATCAATTGTATTTTTATAATATGTTATTTGACTCAAAAAGTTTACAATTTGAGAAAATCATTTTTATTTTTAATCTGTTTGCTTTTATATTTAGAAACTTAAATTATTTACATGACCTAACTTAACGTTTGTGCGATTAAAAAAACAATTTAGTTCTTCCCCAACTATAAAAGTAATTACTCCCAATTGCAGATTGTGTTTTATTATTTAGATAGAAGACTGTTTTTATGATAATCTCTGCCATAATGACATTGTTATTTTTGTTTATTATCAAAACTAAATAAATGCTAATAATACAAGTTTTTGACAATTTATTACTATATATGTATATTTATTTACTAATATATAGTGCACGTCGATAACGTGTGTGTAAAAAATAATACAAACATGATAAGACAATTTATGAATGATATTCAATTTATGGATTGTCATTTTAATCAATTGTAAGATTATATAGTCCGTTAGACTCTTACATAGTTTAAATAATTTGAAGAATTGTGCTCTTTTGGCAAAAATTTGTAGTATTTTAATTCATAACTCTAAAGTCTTCTTATTAATTAAAATTATTGATCGTAATTACGATTCTTATTATTTTTAATTTGATGGTAAAGTCGGTTGCATTTCTGTTTAAAATTCTATTTGATGCTAATCAATGTTTAAAATAGTCAACAACAGCTTAGATCAGGGGTTCCCAACCTTTTTGCACCTGCGTACCACTTGACTTTTTGAGAAATTTTGGCGTACCACCAGACCTAAATATTTTATTAAACGTATAATATTTACTCTTCTAAAAGTGTTCAAAGGTTTTTGAATTAAATTCCTGAGAAAACTTCATATTTAATGGTTATATATTTGTTTATTTATAACACATGCTTATAATAAAGGACAAATAAAACAATTAAATTGGTATTAATTTACAGTTTTATTTATTATTTATAGGTCTAAAAACATACAAATAAAAAATAGCACAAACTCAGCAAAAAATTAATTATCATACAAAATATACTTTTATAGTCTTTAGTGGGAAACTTGTTGTAAGAGTTCAGAATTGCACTCTCACACAAAAAAAAACTCGTAACAAATAGCATCAAAAATAGCAGAGCTTGCCGGGATATCAAAGGGTACTAGGTTTTACATCCGACCCAGAAGTTAAAAATTTCTCTTTAAAATAATGTTAATGTTTAAAATAATGAGTAATATGTCTGCGTGCTCACTGCTCATGCGTATTACAGAAGCTATTTATAGCATCATGTTACTCACGCGTACCACCTGAAATTCTCTCGCGTACCACCAGTGGTACGCGTACCACCGGTTGGGAACCCCTGGCTTAGATCATTAAAATCAAGTGTTGAATATAACGAACTCGGAAGCTGCATAAAGAATTTTAATCTAGGCATCCGATTCAATGCTTCCACGTTCGTTAAAAAAAACATTGCCAAAAATGTTGCACATTGGTTGGTACAACACAATAATTGCTGGATATATTGTATTGTACAGTATATTTATTTTCCAGAATATATTGTATAGTTTATTCGTTTTTATACATTCTCGACAGAGGCGTAGCGTGCCTTGGCGAGGCCCCGTATAAAAATTTGTTTGGGGGCCCTTAGGAAGGGTAAAGTTTTCTCACAAAGAAAAAAATGCATAAAATTAAAAGAAATATTAATTCATCATAGTTAACTGTCACTTTTTCCAAAAATTTTACAAACAATTCAAATTAACTATATACCCTCCTTGCCTTTTTTACGGCAAACTGATTTTCTAATTCATTTATAGCTGATGATGAGTTTTTCTGTTTCTGCCTCTATGAACAATACCTATAGTGACAGGTCTGATAGGCGTTTCTGTCCCATCGAAATTCTTAGGTAATTTTTTATCAGTTTTAATTTTGAAAAACTTCTTTCAGCAGTTGCGGTTATGTAACTGGAAGGGTCAAGAATAAAAAGCATGCTGTTATTACCTCGGGAAAACCGGATGCAAGACTATTGAATTTTATCAGCAATAATTCAATCAGTTCCTTAATGGAATGAATTTTTTGAATTTCAGATTTAGGCATGTTTTTAGAGCCTTTAATTGGTCATAAAGATTAACTGAGATGTCTTTACTGTATTATTTAGCCGACAGTTTTCCGGAAGCGTTTAATATCTCTTCGTTTGAAGAAGACAGGAGTTTTTCCGGTTGTAAATATTTCGAACATATTCAGGTCGCAACGGCTCTGAAATCTTTGTTTAGTTTGAGAAATTAATATATCTAAACAGCAATAGTATACATTGACTCTTTGAAATAGGATTCTGGGTCTGAAATTCTCTTATCTTGTGATAACTCATAAAAAAAAACGCTTCGTTATCTTTTGCCTTTTGTTCTTAAAAACAGTTTTTACCCTCCACTCTTTTGCTAAATCTTTGGACTCATTTAGCAAACTATTGAATGAATTTTGATTCCATAATTCGCACGGTCTATTCAAAAGATTACTTAATAATACCTGCCAACATTCCTCTAAGCTCTGTCCGTAGTCCCTTCAGCGGGGGCAGGCGATTGTTTACTAATCACTCAAAAATAATTTATTACCGGTTATTTTTCTTTTAAATCGGCCGATTCACGATGGAAGAAAAATCAAGCGCCAAAGTTGGTCATTTAGTGGAAAATTTGTTTGAAACACGTAAAAAATATGATTTCACTGCGAACCTTTAAAACTTATATTGCATTAAAAAATTATTGTTTTGTTAATTCGTGGTTTACGAGCACTTCAGTTCTATTTTAAGTTAAACAGCAACCTCCATATTTTGTGTATGGCAAACGTTAAATATTTTTTTTTTTTGTTTTTCAATTAAAAACACAATAACATTCCCTCAGCAACAACAAAAAATCCTATGTAGTGATGAAGACACAGGCCATCGTAATTTTGGAAACAACAAAGAACCTGAAATTTGGTTTACTGATCTGTCCTGAACTAAAACTAAGAAAGAAATTGAACCCTGATCCTATGCCGATTACACTGCCAACTAGTAGATATTACGAGGATTTATGATTGGTTGATCGTTTTTTTCAGAAAAAAACTTTAAAAAAAACAAAAATCTGCTACGATTACGTCTCTAACTAACAAATATTACTAGGTGCTGAGGCTGATGGTTGACAAATCTGATCATAGCTAGAACTATAAAAGGAACACCAACTTACTGCGAATCCGACTCTATAACAAACATTACTTAGGCGCTGATGCTGGTTGACAAATTTGATCTGATCATAACTAGAACTATAAGAAGCAGGCGCGCAGCCAGGGGAGGGGCTCGAGCCCCACCCTCACAGTGGTCTGGGAGCGGCCAAAATGCCAAATTTCGAAGTGTTCGCAAAATGCAAAATGAATAGATATTTAAATTAATAGATAATTGAATAGTAAGATTGCCAAATATAAATCATTAAAAATAATTTTTTGAGGTATTTATAGTTACGAAAAGTCAACAAATGAAAAATAGCCCGTTTTGAGGCGATACAATTGAATTCAAAATACACGATTTATAATTTTATTACACAATTTTTTGCATGTTTTTGAGTTTTATAAAAGGTTTTATTTTATTTTAGATGATTAAAAAATACAAAATAATTTTTTAATTAGTTTTTGATTTTAGTTTCAAAAATACTATGTTTTTAAATATTTGAAAGAGTGCAACTTTCTTGCTCCACTGTGCTCCAAAGTCTCATTAAAATTAACTAGTTTTCCAAATCTTATATAAAAGATAAATCTAAATTTCAGCTGCGGAAACGTACGGAAACCATAATTACAAACAGAAGTGTCAAAATCTAGCTGTTTAAAAATCGTCGAAAAGCACAACGCTGCCGCGCGTTGCTCCACGGCAGCTGTTAATCTAGAAACAAAGTAATAAAACCGACAGGTGTTTCGACCACTTTACTTACAAAGTGTTTGATTATAAATATATAACTTAAATACTTGTATTATCTTTGTAGGAGAGAAAAGGTTTGACTTGTTTACAATAAGAATGTTTTCAAAAGATGCCCATTGGCTCTTGGGAAGAGGGGGTTGAGTTACATGCCAAACTCTGTTCACAAGGTATTGTTTCATGGGGGGAAAGTGATTTCATCATATATGTTACCCATAGGAAGTTTGACCAAAGAAGCCCAAGAGGCCAAAAACAAAGACTTTCGGTGGTACAGACGAGAACACTCAAGAAAAAGTACAAATGAAGATGTGTTTAACTTTCTTACTATTTCATCGGACCCTTACAACTTTTGCGCAAAGCCTAAAACCAACAAAAAATTAGAGCTACACGAAGACTAAAAAAAACTATTATATTAATATTGTAATCTTAAAGGATGTTAAACAAATTTATTATATGTTTTCAAAGCAAAATTTTTTAGTGCTTCAAAACAAATTTTAAGATTAAAATCCTTTTTATGAATCTGTTCTATCAAAGTGACTTTTATTTAGTTCCTAAAATACGTGTAGTTTTTGTATTTCAGATTTGTTAATATACTTTTAACTCTAAGATCATTACATAGTACTTTTAAATCAAATACGATATTATTAATAAATTATTTATTTCCTAAGCCGTATTAAAATTAAACGAAATTTCATTAAAAAGTCTTTAGATGAATATTAATACCATATTTGGCCTTAACATCTTCAATAATAAAATGCTATTAATTAATATGGTCTTAAAAAACTGTTGACGGTTAATTTGAAAGTATATGTTCTGTGTATTCATATTTTTGTACGATATTTTGATATTAAATTTGATATTATTCCACAACCTTTAAAAGTTTAATAATAAATAATTATTCCACAAACTTCACTGTTAAATATTTTATAATTATTCCACAAACTTCAATGTTTAATATTATATAATTCATGCGTTCAAAAATTAGTAAAAAAAATATTCACATTAAAAAAACTTTGGTTTCAATTAATTTTATAAGCTAAATTGAGAGCAGAAAATATTGAAAATAGTGTACATATTTTTAGCTTGACGTTTCATTTTTTAAAAGATTTTGTTAGTGTTTTGGCTTTTTGTGACTGATTACGTATTACCATGACCTAAGCATACGCATATGCACTTGCCCAATACATGTTGAATAGAACGTTATTCTTTATACGCAATTTTCACATTACATCTTCACATACTATTTTTTGCATTAACTGTAACTTAAAATACATAGGTTTTACAAACTTGATTGTGTCCTATATCGACTCAGATGGGTCAAAAACCTACAAAACCGAATTTTTTTACATTTTTGTCAAACCACAAAAAAATAAATGAATTTTGACCGTTTTTCAGCCTTTTCCGACCACTGTGCCCCTGACTGCGACAAAGTGCCCTTCCATCCAAATTAATTTTCTCAAATTTGTGTAATTCTAAAATAAATGAAATCGAAAAAATGTATTTTAATGCAAAAAAAGCTAATTTGCACAATTTTCTTGCAAAACGAAACCATAAACGTTGCTTATAATCACTTTCCAAAATTAATCATTTGATACGGATTATTATGCTAACGACTGACTAAACGGACGACGGCTTTAAAAAGTTGCTTTTGCCTGTTTCTAGGCTTCTACAACTGAAGTCTGGCATTATAGCCCTCGTGTAGCTCTAGTGAGACGAGAATTCAAACTAAACTAAACAAATTCGGTATTAATCTCTATTCACAGGAAGGAAGGTTGACATTGGAAAAAAAATACTAATAGATAAACTTGCACTAAGAGCAAAAATAAAGGGGACTGAATTTTGTTATTTGATAATTAATCACAAGAGTTTGTGTAGTGCTACTTATAGGTATATCAATCATTATTTGTGAATTTTGATAAACCAGCAAAGATGTTACTTGTATCACATCCTGATCCATTTCTATTTTGAACCCCACAAAATAAATCACTTTCAGGAAAAATATTTCCTTTGAATCATCAGTGATCGTTAAATAATAATAAAAAGAAAAGAAGAACAAGAACTGTATATCTTTTATAAATTATTTAATTTGAAACTTGAAACATGCTTTTGAATTTAAATGTATCTTTTTGGACGAGGGTTTGTTTGGCAACTTTTGAAAAGAAAATTAAAAAATATTTTAAAATGTTGCTCTATCCCATAGCTTTTGGAATTCATTCGATTTCTAGGTAGATAAATGAATTTTTAGCTAACATAACTTATAGACATAGTTTTAAAAAAATCGCCATTAAAAATTTCATAATCGTATGTCAAAAACGACATAGATATCAGAGATTTTTTGAAAACATTTTACTCCTTTTCACTCATTTCCACAATTTTTTTTTTTTTTTTTTTTTTTTTTGGTTTCGAATATTTTCTCGGGGGTTCCAATTCCAATGAAAGAACTATTTTCGTGCCAATTTTCAGAATTTTAGTAATTTTAGTTTCCTATGGGAATTCTTTTTTATCAACCACTCACTTTCTTAAGCGTTTTTCCCAGCAGTTAAGTTTGTAAAACATTACTGTAAATTTAGTATATTTACAAGTATTTCAAAACTAGCATTTTGGAAACTTAACATTTCAAAATTTCCCGAACCCTACTCAGATCCTGGGTGTAATCCAGACCCTCAAGAATTTGTGTAAAAGTGCCCTTCTGAAGTTAAGCCCCTCCTTCAAAAAATCCTGTCTGCGCGCCTGATAAGAAGAACACTAACCTACTGCGATTACGCGGCTACTTAGCAAATGTTACTAGTCGTCATGGCAGGTTAAGTTTTCTTTCCGCAAGAATATTTTTTAAAAAATGTTGATAAAATATTTGGATTAAAAAAAACGGGAAAAAAAGAAATTGCTTTTTTTTTTACTTTTGTCATTTGTGAAATAAAAAAAAATGGGAAAGTTTTTATTAATTTTTGCTTGCACACGTTGGGGGCCCCGTGGTCCGGGGGCCCCGTATAATTGATACGGCATATACGGCGGTAGCTACGCCTCTGATTCTCGAACACACCGCAAAGCGATAGCGCTGTTTAAAACATCAACAAACCCGTGAACCGGAATATTTCTAGGTAGGTTGGACAGACTTCCGAGTAACAGCGCCACCTGCGAAAGTTTGTGACATTAAACCGTCTATATAAAAAATCCTTAATTATGAACCAAAACAAAAAAAGCAAATGGTTGAACAAGAAGCAATAAATATCTTAAAATAACAAGAGTTTTAATCCGACTTTCCCGCCGATCCGGCGGCGCAACGGTTAGGGAGCTAGCCTTTGGAGCCTCTGGGTTCGGGTTCGAATCCCGGTAAGGCATGGATGTTTGTGTTTGTCGAGTATATGCGGAGTACGTGCTCTTTAAATCTGTTGGGTCCGAAAGTCCTGTGGGCGGTCATTGCGCAGTTTCCCACGGGTACGGGTCCCTGGAGACTATTTCCCTCCCCTTCAGGGACATGTCTAAATTGTGGAGGTGGCGATAGATGGCAGCATCTGTCATATATGTGTGTGTATGTCATGTCCGTCCTCTTGACGAGGGTTTATAAGCGGGTCCTTGAGACCAAGCACACAAGCCTGAAAATATATGTCTACCAACCAACCCAGGAAAGATCTAAAACACGTAAAACAAGCAAATTGATGAGATAAGTTTTTTTTAACTATAATATTTTACAATCAATAACACACTTTAAAAAAAGCGGCTGATAAGTGGCTGAGAGGCATTATGTGTCTGTCTCATAAGTCCAAGTTTGCGGGTTCGAGCCCTGGCTGAGTCGTCAGATTTTCTGGATGGGAAAATCGTGGGCACGCATGTCATATGATTACGTGGCATGTAAAAGATCCCTTGAGTACCCATTTGGCTTGGGTTCTCTCGGCAAAATTAAATCTTGTCATACTTCAACATCCACAAAGAGCTCAGATTCATTGCAATCTGAATCAAAATTGGTAGAGAGAGTCGCCTTGATGGTGCCACACAAAAAATGGCTCTCAGTTCTAGGGAATATGCCAAGTCTGCAAAGGCTTAGCAGCCAATAAAGCAACCCCGTTAGAAAAAAAAAGATTATTTTGTTTATAACATCGTCTTTAAGATATTAAAAGTTGTAAAAGCATGAGGATGTGAGAAATAAAATCATACCTGCTAATCCAAACAGCCCTGATCGGCTTACTTTGAACAAAAACCGTTTCGGTTGTGAATTTCTAGTTTTTGTACATCGCTTTATTATTGCCACGTAACGCATTATAATTTTTAACCGCGTTCAAATGACGAGGTCGATACCCAACGAAACTTCGGGTGACATACGAAGGCTCTTTCGGTACGCCAAAGGTCTTGGTTAGGTTAGTTTGAATTATCGTCGCACTAGAGCTACACGAGAGAGATAGAGAGCTACACGAGGGGCGACGGACGTCGTAATTTAGAATCACAGTCAGTGACGAGCCGACACCTGAGTAAGCACCCAACGCAACCGTTATTAAGGGCGACATCGTAAGCAGCGTTGGGACTTTGAAGCATATTTAACGTGCACTCCCTCTACACGGGGTTATTATTCGTTGGACATTTTTTGGCTGCACGGACCGTTTATAGGTCAGCAGTTATTTTGGCGATGCCCGGACCCGAACCTGGGACCTTCCGCATACAAGGCGAACGCCTTAACCGAGTGGGTTCCCATCAGCAATGGAAGACACTTGTCAAAAAATCGCCTCTCGTAATTTACAGACGCCACCGAACCATCTTAATATTTTTTTTTATAATTGTGTGAAAAAAAAATTACAATATAGTTTAAATTAGACTTTTACATTATAGTTTAAATATCAGACGCTTGTAAAAAAGTTGGACTTTTTGAAACAGTGAAAAAAAGTAATTTTTCAAAAGATGCCAACATTTGAAGTAAAAATTCTGTTTCGTAATATTCATATTAATAGCAACATTTTAACCACTGTTGTTGTATTTATATCTCTTCTGGAAGCTAATTTTTTTTTTTTAATTGTTTTAGAAAATAAGAATAAAAATAGTGTATGCAAAGCTTGTGAAAAGTAAACTTTTTAAAACACGTGTAGAAAAAGTATTACTTTTCACACTTGTTGCACAAATAACTATAATGCCTTTTAATTAAAAACCGATCTAGTTGATCATTTCATGACGCAACCAATTTCAAAACTAACAAACTACTGCAGGGTTCATACTCTACCTATGATAGTGATATTCAGGAGTTTCTAAGGAGTTTTTCAAGAATGCAGCAACGTAAATTCAGGAGGTAGCGAGGAATAAAATTGAACATGTATGTTGGTTGGTTGGTAGACATATATATTCAGATTTGTGTGCTTGGTCAGCGACCCGCTTATAAACCTTCGTCAAGTAAGACAGACACATCAGACAACACACACATACAAGTGGATCCATCTAATTTTTAGAGACAGAGGCCAACTAGAGGATCCCCAGAATTGGCTTTTCACCCCCAGAGGTATTGATTTGGTATGGGAACTTAGAGGACTTTCGGACCCAACAGATTTAACGAGCACGTACTCCGCATATACTCGGTAGGTCTTCAGTGGTACAGGGACTCGATCGCAGGACCTTCCGATCCCGAGACCGAGACGCTGACCACTAGGCTCACTACGGCCCAACATGTATGTTTAACCGTATTAATCTAGTGACTTCACTGCACTTTAAATGATGAAACAGAAGAGAAAAAATCTTTTAAAAAGTGGTGCGGTCCATTCTGGGACATGTTAAAGTCCCAGAATGGACCGCACCACCAGAATGGACCCTTATCACAATGTCTAAACTCTATTTTTCCATTGTGCATGTGCAGTAGACTCATTCCGAATAAAGTGCAGGGGGAAAAAACAGAGAAAGGAGAAAACCAATTCGTGTTGTAAAAAAATTTCAGGAGGGGAAAAAAAATATCAGGAGTTTAGATACAAATTCCAGGAGTTATAAGGGCATTTAGAAAAAAATATATGAAATTCAGGAGTTTTTTCAGGAATTTCAGGATGCGCACGAACCCTGATATTGGGTTGATCAATGTAGTTGGGAATTTGTAAAAGAGCAGGGTTAAGAACAGAAATTATTCATACTGGTTTTACGCTAGGGTACCTTTTGATAATGATTGTACAGTACGTACAGGTCATGACAACTAGTAGTTTTGGCAAGATATCAAATGCTTTCATACATGACCCAAGGCAATACAGTCCCTTCTAAGCCAATAGCAATACACCATCCCTTCACTAGGATAATTGTCTTTTTGAACTCTGGTTTTTCATACTGCTAAAAGTTGTCATAACTTAAACTGTATTATGGGCCGACATCACGTGACACTAGTTTTTACTGAAAGCCATACATTCTGCTTCTTAGTATCGTATATGTTTGTTTTTCACATTTGAACTTACAATTACAGTCCCTGGAACAAATTATTAGATGCCTGTATTTTTTTTTAGTAATTTTATGTTTCTGAAGAAGTTTTTATGCAATAATGGTATATTTAAACTACAATATTATTGATTTTTTATTCAAAAGAATTGTTGTAGACTACATATTTGTATTATTTTTAACATATGGCAACAATATCACCCGGTAATTAATATTTTACATGAATTCTTGCAGTGCGTCTAATAATTTGTCCAGGGACTGTATCTCACATTTTCACACAAGAACCAACCACAGACATAAATCTAAATAAACAATTTTATATAATAAACTATATTTTACTCGCTACTTCTCATAATATGATTTCTTTTTTGGTAAAAAAAACTACATTTATACAAATATGAGTATCTAAAAATGTCTATACATGAGTATCAAAAGTTTGTATGGCACTCGGGTGAGATTGCAAAATGAGGTGTTTTGATTTTAGTTCTATTACACATGTGTCCCGTGGACCCTCAATCGATAGAGCAAGTGGTATTCCAAATTGCCATGGTTACTGTGGATCTTCAGCTCCACTACGAGATTTGGCACTTGGACGTGGTTCTGCAAAAAATTAACATAACTAAATATTCTCACTTCATTAAAATCGTAGATATAACAAAACTGTACGCTCTCACACACTTTCTAGAGGTAACACACAATAATTACAGGGTTCATACTCTATCTATGATAATGAAATTCAGGAGTTTCTAAGGAGTTTTTGAGGAGTGCAGCAATGCAAATTCAGGAGGTAACGAGGGGAAAAATTGAATATGTTTGTTTATTATCATATTCGTATAGTGACTCACTTAACTTCAAATGATGAAACCGAAGAATCACAATGTCCAAACTCTACACTCTTAAAACAAACGAGCGTTTTAACTCAGTCTGAGTTAATTTCCACTCCTTTCCGTGCCGAAAGCACTTCTCCTATAGGAGTGAATTTCACTCTTTTTTCTGAGGGAAAATAAATA
>JAFNEN010003016.1:0-12335 GCA_019343175.1 Oedothorax gibbosus
TGGAACAACGTTGCGTATTTCTATTTCTTCAAAAGCAAAAACCCCATTAAAATATTTTTAAAACCCAAATCGAATTCATGTTCAAATGTGTGATTTTAAAAAAAAAATTTTTTGGTTTGTGCTCGATATTTATCGTCTGCTTTACGAAAAACATTATGCACTTGAATTATTTTTTAATATATTTGTTTTTTTCACGTAATTAAAAAAAATAGTGTATAAACCATGTGAGTAAAAAACTTTTTAAAACACTTGTAAATTATTTTCACTCGTTTCAAAAAGATTCCTTTCCCACTTGTTGCAAAAATAACTATTTTTTAAATATCGTGCAAAAAAACTAACTTTTTCAATCAATAATCGTGGAAAAAAAGGGTCTTTTTACAATCGGTTTCAAAGTTATTTAAACGGCACTAGTGGCGCAAAGTAAATAAAGATCTGATTGGTGTAAAATTCTTTATTTGAGCGTGATATTTTATTCGGCCGGTTTGTGTTGGGTTAAATTTTTATTTGAACGGTTTCTTTATATGGCGTCTTTTCCCCCCCCAATCCCAATTAAGAAATATTTTTTTTCACTGTTTTTAAAAAAAATCTTAAAATATAAATAATCCCTAAAAATCATTTGAACAATAAAAAAATATTAAATACCCAAATCAAAAAATGCCAATTTAAAAAAAGTTTTTTTGCAATTTAAATTATAAAAAAAAATTTAGGAAAACACGTTAAAATAGCCTTTTTTAACTCGTGAATTTATTTTCACTCGCTCGGGAAAAATTTTTTTAACTCTTTTTAAAAAACCCTTTATTTTTCACACTAGTTGCAAAATAACTATTTTAGGGTCAAAAATTGAGGTCTTAAGTCTAATTAATCCTTTATATAGAAATTAATTTAATTTCAGACAAGTAGCAAAAATTACAAATTTAAAAAATTTTGGGTGGTAGGTTGCCCCGTAATCGGATCTTTCTAGCTGCCCTTTTTTGGGGTTTAAATTTTATAAAATTTTATGGTTTTTAAAACAAAATTTGAAAATTCACGCTCTAAATAGAGTGTAGCGAAAAATACATGTTTTGGGTTTTTGTTTTTGAAAACTTGTTTAATGTAACAATAAAATAATGAAAACAAATATTAATTAAATTTATTACGTGTATGTTTTTTGGCACAACAAAATTATAAAAATTTTAATTAAATCATAATGTATCTTTAAAACTGAAATAGCAATAAAAAATAGTGTATAAGTACACTAATTTGTTAATATCTTCCAATACGTTATTAAAGTAAAGGGTTTTTTAAAAAAAACATCGCAAAAAAATTTAAAAATATCGATCCCTAAAAATATGCCTGAAGAAAAATTTTCAATATAAATGTCGGTTGAAAACTCACATGGTATAACAAAAGATAAAGTCAGTTTAACTTCATGGCACTTTATAACAAATGAAATCCATTGGGTACAATTCCCCAAAGGGAAACGTAAATCGAAAGAAAACGAAAATATTCAATTAAAAAATATTTTTAATGTTCTTATGAAGTGTCGAGTTGCAACTCACATGTATAACTAAGATAAAGATCATTTAAAATTTTCTTTGGGCGACTTAAAACAAATGTAAAACATCCGGACGAATTCGCCAAGGAACGTAAAATCGTAGAAACGTAAATGTTAAAATGTAAATAATATCATTTATATACGGGAGAAGAATTTTTTGCAACTAGACCTTCCTATAATTATACCCGCTTTACATTGTGTGAAGCTAGTAACAACGTTGTAAACATGCTTTAAAGAGCAATCACGAACTTTTTGCCTTTACAAATAGTTTGGACATATTAAAGGGGGATAGTCCTCTGGGAATTTTCCCCATAGTGTCCTTCCCTTAACTTTTTAGAGTGCGAAGAGGGTGTACGGACATCTTCCTGTTGACTTGAGTTTTTTTTTAAAAGTTTTTGCGATCTAAGTAATCAAAAAATGATAGCTTTAAAATCACTTGAAATAATTATTTTTTGACTTTTAAAAAGTTCTCACAACGGTGTAAACTCGCCAATTTCCTTCTTCGTGGGGGATATTTCCTTATTATATTTTTTAAAAATTTCTTCCTGCTTATTATTCATTTTTTTGAAAGATAAAACTGTAAAAAATGGCAGCATTCAAAGCCCCATTTTCCCGATTATTTTTTTTCTTTTTTTCAATTACAGAAAGGCATGCAAAGGGAAATTGCTTTAAAACCAAACCCTTTTTTATAATTTTATTTTAAATTCTGTTAAATATGTATGGGGGGCCCTTATAACTAAATTACAGTCTGGCACTTTTTTTATTGGGGGATTTCCTCCAATTGAATTTACCTTATAAATGTCGCCAAAGAAAGGGCCCAACCTAAAACATACTTTCATATTGTACTTTTAAAAATGGGGTTTTTCAACCAGACCCAACTTTTTGGGGTTTTTTTTTGGTTACGACATTAACTAACTTTTTAAATTAAACATTACGAAATTAACTAACTTTGAAAACATTTGAAATTTAACTAACTTTTTTATGTTAAAAAAAAAAATTTCAATTTATTTACCTTTCAAAGATGTTCTGAATCCGAAAGAAAAAAAAATTTTTTTTATTCGAATGGAATAAGTTTTTTTTTAATTTTTGTTAAAAAACTAATTTTATTGATCATCCCCAAAATACATTTGTTAATCCCCCCTGCAAAAAAACATTTTTATTCAATAAAAAAAAAGTTAAAATAAATGGATTTTCCAACTTTTTGGAGAAACGCAATTTTTTCCTAAAAGGAACTCTTAAGGCACTCCCCGAAGACATGCTATTCCCCCCTTAAAAAATATTTAACCCAAAATGCGGAACTTTATTGCTCGAAAACACAAAGTTTAACCTTATAAAAAATTCCCATTGTTTTACTCACACTAAAAAAAACTTGACATAAAAAAAATTAAAATACGGATTTTTATTTATTCACCCGAAAATGTACCCCCACAAAAAGACAAAATATGAAATTTTTAAAATATACAAAGTTAGTTTTAAAAATAGATTTAAAACGCACTTAAAAAAAATTAAAAAGGGAAATTTTCGTGCCTTAATTTTTAAAAAAAAAAACCGCATGATTTTTGTATTGGAAAAAAACAAACACTGGAAAACAGAAAAAAAAATGTTTAAAAAACAACTGTAAACCTTTTAAATTTCAAAAGTATTTGCTGCCCTTCAAAAAAAACACTATAAAAATGAGCAAGAAAAAATGTTTTGTTTGGGAAAAACCAAATTTTTTTTGTGACGTTTTTGTGACTAATTTTGTGACTTAACATATTTTTCTTGTCCCCCAAAAAAGCGAGTATTTTCCCCAAAAAAAACCCCTTTGGTTGGGGAAGCTCGGCCCTCTATTGGGTGTTTCTAACGTGGACGTGATGGCGCTGTAAACACGGGAAAAAGGGAACATCGAAAAAAATTAAGGGCGCCATTTGGGGCCCTTTTCGTCGGGGGCGGGGGTTTGTGGGAGCGTCTCGGTCCCCGAGATCGGAAGGTCCATGATCGAAAACCCGTACCCCTGAAGACCTACCCGGGATATGGGGGAAAAGTGCTCGTTAAAAAGTTGGGGCGAAAAATCTTGGTCGGTCATTCGCATTTTTTGGTTTGGGGGCCCTTTTGGTTGAATCAACAAAACCATTTGGGTTTTTGAATCAACAAGATAATTTCAACAAAATAATTTGGAAACTGACAACAAAATTTTTGGGGAAACCTAGCCCCAAATTTTTAACAGTGTTTGGGGGCCCCGTTTTTTTAAAATTAACTTTAAATCCGTAAATCCAGGGGAAAACACACATTGCCCCAGCCCTTTAAACAACGGGTTCCTTTCCCTAATTTTAAAAAACCCCAAAGGGTTAAACCCACACCTTTTTTCCGAAAAGGTTTTAAAATTTTAAAAAAAAAGGGGGGAAATCCACCCCTTTAAGGGGAAGGGGGATTTTTCCCGGCACCGGGGGGAGGGGGAAAACCCCCGCTGGTTTAAAACCCGCTCTTTTTTAAAAAGTGGGAGGACGTAGATTGTTTTCCCCCTTTTTTTTTCCCCTTTTCCCCACTCCCCCCAAAAAAAAGTGAAAACCAATCCAAAAAAAGGGGAAATGCATTTTCGGGGACGGAAAAAAGTAAAATTTTAAAACCCCGGGCTGAGTTTAAAAAAAAGGGTCCCTTTTGTTTTTTAAAAGTGTAAAAAAAGGGAACCCAAATCGGGGAAAACCCTTTTAAAAAATTTTTAAACCTTTGGGTCATTTTTTTTTTAGAAAATTGAGAATCATCTTTGAAATTTCTAAGTAAAATAAAAAAAAACAAAAAAAATTTTCAATTTTTTTAATAGTTTTCCATCATCCCCCTTAAAAATTAAAAAAATTTTTCAGAGAAAAAAATTATGGGTTTTTTTTTTGTATCCATAAAAAAATTTCTTCAAATTTCTTTTCTAAAATTTCCAAAAAAAAAGAAAAAACTAAACTTTTCCAAAAAGTTTACTCTATACCATCTATTCCCCCAAACCCCCGTTAAAATGGGAAAAATTTTCGCTTGGTTTTAAAAAAAAAAAAAAAATGGTAATTTTAAACCCTTTTCCCAAAAACCCAAAAATTTTAATCAAGCTCCTTTTATGTTATTTTTAGTCTTTTGGGGCAACACAACACAAATAATTTGGGGGGGTTTCCCCCTTTTTGGGTTAATTTATAAATTTAAAAAAATGGGCCCCCCCATCCCTTTTTTTTCAAATTTGGGAAAAAATTTCCCCCTTTTTTTGAAATTTTTTAAAAATCTTTTTGGGGAAAAAAAATTGGGTTTTAAAAGAACATTCGAATTGGGTTTTTTAAACCCCTAAATCAATACCTGAAACCCTTTGAAAAAAATTTTTTTTTTTTTAAATTCTTTGGGGGGGGCCCCCGGGGGGCCCCAGTGGTTTTTTGGAAACCTTTTGCTGGCCCCGTCGGGGCCCCTGTAAGGGGGGGGGTTCGATTTTCCCCCCTTTTCCCCCTGGGGGTTTTTTTTTTCCCTTTTTACTGTAAAAATTTTTTTCTGTTTCTGTTTCCCTTTGGGGAAGGATTAAAAAAAGGGGGTTTTTGATAAAGGGGACAAAAGCCGGAATAAAAAATATATTTTAAAATATATAATATATATAAAATATATATAATATATTAAATAAAATATATATTTTATAATATTTTTTAATATAAAAATATATATATATTATAAAATTATATAAAATTATTATATTAAAATATATTATATAATATATAATTTTAATAAAATATATATATATAAAATATATATATATATATTATATATATATATTTTAAAAAGAAAATATATATATTAAAAAATATATATATATATATAAAAAATTTTTTATAATTTTTTTTAAAATAAAATATAATAAAAATATATATATATATATTTTATTTTATTTTATGAAAAACCCCCCAAAAAACTTTTGTTTAAAAAATATTACGAATTTTTTAAAAAAAATTTTTAAAAAGAAAAATTTTAATTTTTTAAAAATATTTGGAAAATTTTTAAATTTTTTTTTTTAATTAAAAATGCAAAGGGTTACACTTTAAAATGTTGTTTATTTAAAAACTTCTATTAAGGGGGAATGGACGCGCTGGATCGCGGGTCTCCAAACTCAAGTGCCTCAGTGTTAATCCAATGGGGAAAAAAAACTATTTTCTCCGGCTGTATTTAATATTTTTTCAAACGGTTTTTTTTAATAATAAATGTAGATAACTTACAGTTCTCTATCTTCCCACTTTTTTGAAATTGCTTCGAATATTTTGTGTAAAATTATTTATTGAAAATAAAAAAAAAATCGAACCAATTTCAAAAAGTGGGAAGTTCGGGACCTGTAAATCAACTACATTTATCTCTCTATATTAAAAAAGTAAGCTCTTTTAAAGTGTCCGGAGCCATAACATCATGAAATATTGATGTTTAGAAATCCAAATTTTTTTGGAAGGTGTGTCTCCTTAATGCCTCGACCTAAATTTTTTTGTTTTTCAAATTTCCAATTAGTTTTTTAATTAAAAATAAAAATTAATTTTCCTCTATGTTAAAGTATAGGATTTGAAAGTGTTAGCAGCCATAACATGATGAAATATTGATGTCAGAAACCCAAATTTTTTGGACATGTGTGTCTCCCTTATGCCTCGATGCCCACTTATTTTTTTTCAAATTTCCAATAAGTTTTTTAATTAAAAATTGCAATAAGTCAGCCACAGAAAAAATCTTATTCCTTTTCTGCAAAATGGCACGGTGAAATCATCAGAAAAGCGTGATTTTGTTACGCTCTTTTAAAGAACAACTGCTCTCTTTTCTGTTCTTTTAAAAAGAGCAGTTCTTTAACTTGTTCTTTTTACATTGGTTTTGTGTTTATATATAGAAAAGGTTCACAGATTTTTTTTAAAGTGATTTTGCCTTAAAATATAATATAGCAAGATAGAAGGTTTATAGATTAAAATTATGTAAAAAAAAGATAGTAAAAAATTATGACAAAACTATTTTAAATAAACATTTAACATAACAAAGTCTGATAAAAATTTTCAATAAACAAAATTTTTTTTATAACAAATTATTTTATTAATTATTTTATTTAATTCTGCTAAAGTGAAATCACAAAATTTCCTTTTTTTTATAAAACAAGATTTTTTTTAATTATAAAAATGATTTTGCCTTAAAATATATTATAGCAAGATAGAAGGTTTATAGATTAAATAAATTATGTAAAATTCACAAAAAAAAAATCAGCTTCTAAAAATATTCAATACAGCCGGAGAAATGTGGCAGAGAAAATATTTTTTTCTCCATAGGATTAACACAGATGCACTTTGCTTTGGAGACCCCCGGTCCAGCGCGCTTATTTCCCCTTACGTTAACGAAATGTTAAACATTTGCCATTAAATTACGTATATATTTATTAATATTAAAATTTATGTTAAGAAATTATTATAATTTAAAGTATTGTTTACCAAAACTGACTGTCTATGCTTGTATATATTATTTAGATTATCAAGATAGTTTTAAATTAGATATCAATATGTATTTTTTTAAAAATAATATTTATTCGGAATAAAAGTTTATTTAAAAAAATAAGAGTATGTGACGCTACACGACCTTCACTGAAACTCAATGAATTAATACATATTTAAAGGTAATTATATACCCTTTAAGGTAATTTTTGCCTATATATCTTTGAGTTCGAGCTGGAAATTGTTTTCAGACAGACGGATCAATATTAGAAAACCACTTTTTCAAAATCAGAACCCTCCAAAACATGTAGAAAACACAAAATCTCCATTTCGAAATTTTAAGCCCATCACAAAACTTTGGTCACCATCTATTTCATATTAGGTAATTGAAAGTAAAAATATTTTTTTTCAAAAGATCTTCAGCTACAGTCTAACCTTGTTAATTTAAAAGCTAAGGGACTTGCAGAATAAGTTTGTATTAAGTGAAACTCTAGTGCGACGTTACTTCAACTCAACTGGAACTCTTTTTTAAAAATCTTTATTTTTATTCTTGACATCATTCATAGATTGGTCTTCGGCATGACCTTGGCCAGAACTCTTTACCTCAAAATTGACCACATGAACAACCGAACTTGATAGATCAAGTCGTCAAAATTCTTTTGTTTCGAGCAGACAATCAGAAAATCCCCACTTACAAAACAAAATTCCACCTTTAAAAGTAAAAAAATCCTTGCGCACGAGGAAAACTAAATGGCTCCAGAAGCGTGAAATCGTTGGAATAACGTCGAAGAATTCGAAGGTTCTGATTCCATTTTGCTCAAGAAGTGGAGAAAGGGATTACAATTTGCGTTTGCTTGTTGACTTTTCAAGAATCTCGTCATGGATTAAGGTTAAAAGTGGTGTAAATCGGTTTTAGCTTCCACACTACGTTTATAACGAAAAAAGTGGAAAGTATTATAACCGTTCATTCCTTCCGTCCGTCTGTCCGTCTGTCACCCACTTTCATAACCCAAACTACAAATGCTACAGGCAAGTGTTATACGACAAAAAAATGCAGCGCTTCGAAATTAGAAGACATTGAAATTCTTAAAAAAAAAATCGAATTGGAAATACTTCAATTATTTAAAAAAAAAACTGCAAAATTCAATGCTTATTTAATAAACATAAGAAGCCATTTTTATTAGAATTAAATCACCATTGCCATTCACAACAATCTCTCGAGAAACTTTATTTTTTTAGCCTACTTTTCTTTTTTAATTCGAAAGAAAACAAGAAGTTCTTAAAGAACTAAAATAGCCTACTTTCTTGTTACTTAATTACTTACTGAAATTCTAATAGAAAAACAACTAGGTTCCTAACAGTAATACCATCAACAACCGTTTCTTCACTAAATTTATACACATTCGAAAAAAAATCGCCAAAGACAGCACTAAGCTATAATTTAAACTTTTGGAAGCCAAACTCAACTATTTTTCTTAATATTCTTTCGCAAAATAACTTAATATTATTTATTATCTACACGATTTATTTGTAGTACGAAGAATAATTAAATATTTAATAACAAAAGTAATGAAACTACTCCAAATTGCATTAAAAAATAAGAAATGTAAATTAAAACTAAGCATAATTGCATGCAAAAGTATGCCTTGCCGCTTTCTTGGTAGATAATTAATGAATAATCAAAGAATCAAATTGTTCTACATTTTATGACGTCATTCCAAACTGATTCATGAAAATATTATTTTGCTTCAAATATGTTTAAATAAAGTTTCTCATGCCATTGTTGATTTGGCAACAGTGATTTAAATGACTCAAAATTGAATTTCAATGCTAATTCATTGGAAAATTCGCCGACAGATAGTAGATTTATGTCCGTCCGGACGTACAGACAGACGGACAAAAAGTATGAAAGTTGGGTATCTGAGGTTATAGCTTTCTAACAAAAAAAGAATTTTTAAGATCCGATGATTAGAACCGATTTTGGAAGGGGGTACGGACGGACAGACGGACAGACGGACATCGACCGCATGTCAATACCTACTTTTTTTATTTTTTTAATTCTTTCGAATTAAAAAAAGAAAAGTAGGCTAAAAAAAGTCGGTATTGACATGCGGTCGATGTCCGTCTGTCTGTCCGTACCCCCCTTCCAAAATCGGTTCTATCAATCGGATCTTAAAAATTCTTTTTTTGTTAGAAAGCTATGACCTCAGAGACCCAACTTTCATACTTTTTGTCCGCCTGTCTGTACGTCCGGACGGACATAAATCTACTATCTGTCGGCGAATTTCCCATTGAATTAGCATTGAAATTCAATTTTGAGTCATTTAAATCACTGTTGCCAAATCAACAATGGCATGAGAAACTTTATTTATTTAAAAATATTTGAAGCAAAATCATTTTTTCATTAATCAGTTTCGAATGACGTCATAAAATGTAGCACAATGTGATTCTTTGATTGTTCATTAATTGTTTACCAAGAAAGCGGCAAGGCATATTTTTAGCCTACTTTTCTTTTTTTAATTCGAAAGAATTAAAAAAATGAAAAAGTAGGTATTGACATGCGGTCGATGTCCGTCTGTCCGTCTGTCTGTCTGTCCGTCTGTCCGTCCGTACCCCCCTTCCAAAATCGGTTCTAATAATCGGATCTTAAAAATTCTTTTTTTGTTAGAAAGCTATAACCTCAGATACCCAACTTTCATACTTTTTGTCCGTCTGTCTGTACGTCCGGACGGACATAAATCTACTATCTGTCGGCGAATTTCCCATTGAATTAGCATTGAAATTCAATTTTGAGTCATTTAAATCACTGTAGGTATTGAAATGCGGTTGATGTCCAACTGTATGTCTGTCCATCTGTCTGTCTGTTCGTATGTCTGTCTGTTCGTATGTCTGTCCGTCTGTCTGTCCGCCTGTCTGTCCGTTTGTCTGTCTCTCTGTACCCCCCTTCCAAAATCGGTTCTAATCATCGGATCTTAAAAATTCTTTTTTTGTTAGAAAGCTATGACCTCAGATACCCAACTTTCATACTTTTTGTCCATCTGTCTGTATGTACGGACGGACATAAATCTACTATATGTCGGCGAATTTCCCATTGAATTAGCATTGAAATTCAATTTTGAGTCATTTAAATCACTGTAGGTATTGAAATGCGGTTGATGTCCAACTGTATGTCTGTCCATCTGTCTGTCTGTTCGTATGTCTGTCCGTCTGTCTGTCCGCCTGTCTGTCCGTTTGTCTGTCTGTCTGTACCCCCCTTCCAAAATCGGTTCTAATCATCGGATCTTAAAAATTCTTTTTTGTTAGAAAGCTATGACCTCAGATACCCAACTTTCATACTTTTTGTCCATCTGTCTGTATGTACGGACGGACATAAATCTACTATATGTCGGCGAATTTCCCATTGAATTAGCATTGAAATTCAATTTTGAGTAATTTAAATCACTGTAGGTATTGAAATGCGGTTGATGTCCAACTGTCTGTCTGTCCATCTGTCTGTCTGTTCGTATGTCTGTCTGTTCGTATGTCTGTCTGTTCGTATGTCTGTCCGTCTGTCTGTCCGCCTGTCTGTCCGTTTGTCTGTCCGTTTGTCTGTCTGTCCGTACCCCCCCCCCCCTTCCAAAATCGGTTCTATCCATCGGATCTTAAAAATTCTTTTTTTGTTAGAAAGCTATGACCTCAGATACCCAACTTTCATACTTTTTGTCCGTCTGTCTGTACGTCCGGACGGACATAAATCTACTATCTGTCGGCGAATTTCCCATTGAATTAGCATTGAAATTCAATTTTGAGTCATTTAAATCACTGTAGGTATTGAAATGCGGTTGATGTCCATCTGTCTGTTCTGTTCTTATGTCTGTCTTTCCGTCTGTCTGTCTGTCCGTCTGTCTGTCTGTCCGTACCCCCCTTCCAAAATCGGTTCTATCCATCGGATCTTAAAAATTCTTTTTTTGTTAGAAAGCTATGACCTCAGATACCCAACTTTCATACTTTTTGTCCGTCTGTCTATCTGTACGTCCGGACGGACATAAATCTACTATATGTCGGCGAATTTCCCATTGAATTAGCATAGAAATTCAATTTTGAGTCATTTAAATCACTGTTGCCAAATCAACAATGGCATCAGAAACTTTATTTATTTAAACATATTTGAAGCAAAATAATATTTTCATGAATCAGTTTGGAATGACGTCATAAAATGTAGCACAATTTGATTCTTTGATTATTCATTAATTATCTAACAAGAAAGCGGCAAGGCATACTTTTGCATGCAATTATGCTAAGTTTTAATTTACATTTCTTATTTTTTTAATGCAGTTTGGAGTTTCATTACTTTTGTTATTAATAAATATTTAATTATTCCTCGAACTACAAATAAATCGCGAGCAGACGATAAATAATGTTTAATTGATTTGCGAAATAATAATAAGGAAAATAGTTGATTTTGGCTTTTAGAAGTTTAAATTATTAGCTGGATGCTGTGTTTCGATTTTTTTTCTAATATGTATAAATCTAGTGTAGAAACGGCTGTTGATGATATTTACTGTTAGAAACCTAGTTTTTTCCCGATTAGAATTTCAGTAAGTATTTAAGTAACAGGAAAGTAGGCTATTTTAGTTCTTTATGAACTTCTTGTTTGCTTACAATTATGCTTAGTTTTAATTTACATTTCTTTTTTTTTTAAATGTAGTTTGGATAGTTTCATTACTTTTGTTATTAATAAATATTGAATTATTCTTTGATCTATACAAATAAATCGTGCAGACGATAAATTATATTAAGTTAATTTGAGAAAGAATATTAAGGAAAATAGTTGATTTTGGCTTTTAGAAGTTTAAATTATAGGTGGATGTTGTGTTTAGCGTTTTTTTTGAATGTGTATAAATCTTGTGTAGAAACGGCTGTTGATGATATTTACTGTTAGGAACTTAGTTGTTTTCCTATTAAAATTTCAGAAAGTATTTAAGTAACAGGAAAGTAGGCTATTTAGTTCTTTAAGAACTTCTTGTTTAAATAATAAATTAAAAGAAATTTATTTTTGCGACATAAATCAGTTTGAAATGACGTCAAATATGTTTCACAGAGATTTTTGATTGTATGTTGATAGGAAATGTTTTGCTTCTATTTAAAAGCGAGGAAAATTATGTATTTATTCTTTGAATATAAAATTATTTAGCAAACGATAAGATAGAATTATTGAATTTTCGAAAGAAAATAAATCAAACTAGCAAAATTTAGTGTGTAAATGTTTAATATAGAATTGATACTGTGTTTGGGGCTTTTTTTTCCTGTTGAACACAAATGTTTAGTAGAAGCGGGCTAAGTGACAGATATTATTACAAACCTACTTGTTTCCGATTTAG
>JAFNEN010003017.1:0-12225 GCA_019343175.1 Oedothorax gibbosus
TTATTAGCTTGTTTTGTAAGAAAGGCCCGTATGCAGGCCTCGGAACTAGCTCTTTTCTAGCTATTAGTATCTATTTTTTTAAGTGTCTCTAAAAGTATCTTTTTTCAGGCCAAAGTCTTTAAAGTCTTTTTTTTCACCAGCGCGGCTAACTTTCGCCGAGATTTCACAAGAACATTGTCGGCAAATTAAGAACTTTTTTCTCTCATGCAATTACATATCTTTCAATTTTCTAGCGGTGATGTTACGACTCATAGCTGTGGGATTGCAGCGTTTTGTTTTGTATTTTTCAACGGGTTCTCGTAATGACATTCGTTCCAGCTATCGGGTAAAATCTGGAAAGTCAGGAATTGTACTTGGATTTTTTAGCGCAGGGAAAAATCGGGAATTATGCTTGAATTTGTTGAAATTCTGGTGTGCGCCGGGAAATTTCGCCACTTTCTACAAGTTTTAAATCATATAGATTTATGAAGATAAGCTTTTTGTATCGTTTATTTCGAGACTTAGCGATCAGCCAATTAAAAAAAAAATTCCCTCGTAAATTTCAGATTTGCTGGTTTCAAGAGTTCTCTATTTTTTCTGCAAATGTCCAATTCCTTCAAAGTTACAAGATTTGTCATTTTCTCTTAAGATTTATAATTTTGAATTAATTGTTCGAATTTTTAAGAGTTATTTGTTATGTAAGTTTTTATGGTTCTCCGTTTGTTTGCTGATTTTCAAAGATTCTCGATTTTCCGTCTCTGCAGTTAGCCTAGATTTATTATTGGGCGTAATTTAAGATTTTTGATATGCTAATTTTTTTTGGTTTGTTTATTTTCAAGAGTCTTCAATTTTCCGATTTTGAAGATGCATCATTTACAATTTTTCTGTTACACGAATTTAAATAATTTGCTTATTTGTGATTTGTCGTTTTTACTGATATTTGAAGGATTTTTTTGATTTGTCGATATTCAAGGTTTCACGATTAAGCAATCTTCGAGTTTTGTTGCAATTTGTCTATTTGTAAGGATAAGTTATTTTTTGACTTAAAAGTTTTGAATTGCGGTACAAAACAACAAGTTTAAATAATAAATTTTAATAATAAATATAAAAATTCAATTAAAATTTGAAGATGAATTTCGATTTGATTACACAAAGATGTCTTCGAATATCAATTACCGGCCAGTACAATCCAATAATGCTTCCCGATTTGCTTATTTTGCTGCCTAGTATTTTTCATGAAATCCACCGATGTGGTCGCATTGCTTCATAATGATTGACATTTTTTTTTGCCTATGCTGATCGGAAGAGTGTCTCGTTACTTTTGTAACTCCGGTTCAGGCCAAGTCGACCAACCATTATATTTTCGGCTGATCAAGTGTTCGTGAGTTATGTGACCTTGTTAGGTATAACAAGAAGAGCTTAATTTTTTTCCCCTTTTTTAACTTTTTTTTGCCATTTTTTCTTCTTCGGCTTATATTGTGGTTTTTGATTTTAGACAGGTTTAAGTTTTTAAAAAAATCTGAATATAGCCAAAATTCAAAAATGTCCGGATTATAGAACTTTATGGGTGTTTGGTTCTGAACTGTATTAGCCAATTTCCGAAAATTCGCTACATTACTGATGTTTAGTTTTACGTTTTATAAATTCGTAATTTATGGATTTTCGAGGTGTCGTTAATTGCAATTTCTGATGAAAGTTTTTTTTTTTGCTGAAATGGTTTGCAAAACGCTGATTACTATAGTCACTTTTAGTCTCTATTTTTAATTTGAAAGTATCTTTTGTCTACTTTTTTTTAGAGCATTCCTAGTTCTGAGGCCTGGTATGTATGTCAGCAATTTTAAAATTGGTCATAGGTATTTTAAAAGTATTTATTTTTGAGGTTATGTGGTTCTGGATTTGAGTGCCCGATTACTATTAGCATATGCCGATAATTGTCTGATAATGTAATGTTGATAATTGTCTTTTCTAAAGACGTTTTACTTTTCTCTTCGTATCAAGTCCACTGTCAATGATGAGCTTTGTGAGATGATGTATTATGATTATATTCCATATTTCACCTTGGAGAACTGAAATTGCAGAACATATTGTTTTTATATATATATATATATTATGTGTGTGTGTGTATTGCTAAGGGTGTGTGTTCATGATTTTGAAATTGTCATATTTTTGGAGGAGTAACATGTCCAACGTCGATGATGAACTTAATGAAATGATTTTACTTTGATTATATTTCTTATTTCACCTTGGAGAACTGAAGTTGGACTTGTGCCGTTTTATTTATACATTTCTGTATGCTTAGTGGAAAAATATCATGATTTGAGAAACGAAGCCTGATAACAAATTGATGTGTTGGCTTTAACCTTATGGTATATTTTCTTCAGGGGGGCAATACATGCAAAAATCAAATTTTTTAAAATACTTTTTTATTATAATATTGGTTTAACTTGATGCAAGTTTTATGGGCACTTTTTAAATCAAAAATTTTTTGATTTAGGGTCACTTCAGGGGGAGGCTAAAATTTCCACTGGTTGGATACTTTTATCCGCAAGGGTCTCAAAAGATTAGTTTTTTCAGAATGGCCGTCGTAACTTAAGCAAAAAAAAATCTGATTTTTGTATTTTAATGTATAAACATACTGAATTTTTAAACAATAAAAATTCAGGAGGTTGCATTTATCTCTAGGGGAAATGATTTACTGTGATTATATTCCATATTTCACCTTGGGAGAAACTGAAGTTTGGACTGTTTTATTTTTTTAAGAATTAAGGGGTTGGTTCGAATGTTGTGTTTTTATTCATGAGCCCAAGATGACGAAAATTTTATTGTGTTGAATTAGAGAGGGCGGGTCCAAATTATGTGGTTTCAGGAGCATTGTAGGGGCCTAATCCCCTATTTAAAATTTATGAACATGGGCCATGTGATTTATAATTTTTAAAAATTTAGGGTTGCAGCAGTTTTGTGGTTTTGATCATTTTAGGGCCTGTTAACAAATTAATGTGTCGATCCAATCGTATACATATTGTGATTGTCTCAACGCCAATTGTTCTTTAAACCTAGTCAAAGTAAACAGTCACTAACTGGGCTGCTTGTCACTGGGGGAGACATAATAGAAACATGTCCAATGTCAATGATGAACTTAGTGAGATGATGTACTGTGATTTAATTCTATATTTCACCTTGGAGAACCCGAAGTAGGACTTGGACTGTTTCATTTTTCAAAATTCAAAGTGATGTTTTTATTATTGAGTCTGATAGCAAATTAAAGTGTTAAAACTGATCCTATGATCCATGCTGTAGAGCGGCCACAATTCTTAACTCCGAGGCTGGGGAGCCCACTCGGTTAAGGCTTTCGCCTTGCATGCGATCCCAGGTTCTGGTCCGGGCATCGCTTAAATAAACTGCCTACCTATAGATGGCCCATGCAGCCAGAAATTCTGAGTAATACCCCTTTGTAGAGGGAAGTGTACGTTTAAATATGCTCCAAAGTCCTGACGCTGTGTATAATGTCGCTCTTAAAATGTTGTGTTCGGTGTTGGCTCGTCACCTGACTGTTGTTCTAAATGACGCCGCCCGTTGCCAATAGCCCTTTTTGTAGCTCTAGTGCGAGGATAATCCCAACTTACCTGCCTATTTGATAACAAATTAATGGGTTAGATCCAATCATATGATGATACATGTTGTGATTATTAACACCACTTTCCCACTATTCAAAGCAATATCCATTAACCATGCTTCCTTTCTTGCCCATGTTGTAATTTAAAACTTCAGTTCCATCTAAACTACTCAAAGGAATAGTCATTATTTGTGTCTTTTCTTTTCTTGCTCAGGTCCCCACTCTGACAAAAAACATTAATTAAGAGGGATTGTCAGTCCCATAGAGCTAATGCGTTAGTTTTTTAATCACAATTTTCACAGAAGTATTGTTTTGCCATGTTAGCCCTTTTTTCCCAGGTATGGAAATCAACAATAACATCAAAATGAAACAAAATTTGAAACAAAAAATGTTATCTAGTTATTTAATTATATATTTTTTAAGTTTTAAAATGCCAAAAATATACAGCAGATGGCGACACTATTTTAAAACTTTATCGATTAGTAATTAATAACCGGATGTTATTTTCTTTTGAAACTTTGTTTTAAATGGATGTTATGATGATTCCCATACCTGTTGAAAATGGGATAACATGGCAAAGCAATTCTTTTGCAAAAGTTGTGATTTAAAAACTAATGCATTAACTCTATGGGACTGACAGTCCCTCTTTATGTGCTAGATCTTTTCTAACTTTTAATTAGTCGCAAGAAATAATCACTAACTATGCAACCCTTTCTTCCTTAGGTCCCCACTCTGCGAACGGTTGCCCCTGCGTCGCATCAACCAGATCTACACCATCGCCACGAGCACCAAACTGGACATCAGCAGTGTGAAGGTGCCTGAACATCTCGATGACAAGTACTTCAGGAGAACAAAGCCAACCAAGAAGTCAAAGAAGGATGAGGAGGAGATCTTCGAGACCAAGAAAGAGGTATGATTGGCCTGACCAGATTTGTTTCGGATACGGCTTTTTCGACTATGAAATCAACATTAGATTGTCATTATTCGCATTTTAATCACTGTTTTGTTTGAAAGAATGGAGACTATTTGCATTAGGGATGCACTGAATACCAAATTTGGCCGAAAAACGAATATTCGGCCAAAGTCTAAGCCAAATATTTCGTTCGAAATACCGAATATTTGGCCTACCTAAACCAATATTTTTTGTCGGATCTAAGTAAGTTTGTACTTATTATTCATCAATTTCAATTAAAACTGAAGCAACACAGAATAAAGTAGTACTCGTTGTTGTTAAACAAGCCTTTTAGAAAGTGTAAATTGGTAAAATCACAAACACGAAAATGGAATATGAAAACAAAAACAGTAGTAGGTGATCCGGAGTAAAATGAATATCAGAAAAAATAATAAAACCATGGCTTACAATATTATTATACAATTAAAATCATTTATTTTGTAATCTTTTGGTGAAAAAATTACAATTGTGATATATATATATAGTAATTTTTTTTTAAGCCCACTCATTGTAACTGTTAACTTAGAGACATGTTATTTAATATTTATAAAGTAAAGCTTGATTTAACATTATTAATAACTAAAACTTAAGAATTTGAGTCTTATAAAAGAAAAACAAGTCCTTGTTTGGGAATTTTTTGACGTTTTATAAGATGATAACTTGAAGAAATTTGGAAATTTTTAAATGTCACTATTCGGCTGAATAGTTGAAGATATTCGGCTTAAATTGGCTGAATATTTGGTGCATCCCTAATTTGCACGATTTTTTCAGTTTTAAAAAAATTAAATAACAAAAATAAACTGTTTTTGCAAACTGTTGTTGGGAGAGTGTGGAAATTTTGGGGAAAAATGACCCCTTTTATGCATTCTAACCTTTTTTTTTTCCCGGGGGGTAGATCATTCTGATTAAACAGGTTTTACAAACCCTTTCCAAAAATAAAGTGCTTGGGTTTAAAAAAAAATCTCGGGTTCCAAATGGCGACCCCTTTAAAAAGGGGACCCATTTTTCTACTAATTTTTTAAAACCCCCCGGGGGAATATTTGGGGACTTTTTTTAGACAAAAAATTTTAGCCCAAAAACGAAATATTTTTTAGCATTTTTTCAACTATTTTAAAAGGATGGGCGGGCTATTTCCAAAAATTTTTTCCCCGCGATTTTTTATATCCTTTATTTTTGGGATTTCCCCCCTTAAAATCGTCGAAATATTTAAATCCTTCGGTTGTAAAAACGCCGGGATTTTCCCGCGATATAGATAGGGGGAAATTTTAAAATTTACCAAAACCCCAAATTTTGGGGGACTGTAGGATCGGGGGATTTTTGGGGATATTTGGGACCCGCCGGGGTACGGGCCCGTAGGATCGCCGGATTTATCGGGACCCGGGACAGTGGGATCGCCGGAGTATGGGGGAAGTCGGGACGTAGGATCCCCGGAGATCGGGGGGAAAATTTGGGATCGCCGGAGTATGGGGACATTTGGGATCCCCATTTGGGGCCCAGTACGACGCCAAAAGTTTGGGACAGAAACGATCCCCCGGGGGGTTTTCGGGACAGTACGTTTCGGGGGTTTTGGGGGACCGTACGATCCCGGGGGGTTTTCGGGCCCGTAGGATCCCCGGGAAGTTTTGGGGACCTTTATGGATCCCCCGGATTTTTCGGGCCCAGTAGGATGGGCCGGAGTTTCGGGACAGTAGGATCGAGGAGTTTCGGGACGTAATCCCCGGGGGGAGTTTCGGGCGGGTAAAATCGCCGGAGTTTCGACAGTAGGTCGCCGGAGTTTCGGGACAGTAGGATCCCCGGGTTTTGGGGGAAGTAGGTTTCGCCGGATTTTCGGGCAGTAGGATGCGGGAGTTTCGGGACTTTGGGAAATTCGGGGGGAGTTTGGGGACAGTAGGATCGCCGGATTTTGGGGGAACGTTGGATACCAGAAGGGGTTTTTACCATTTGGGGCAGGGGGGGTTTTTTTGGGGACATTTGGGGCCCCGGGGGGGACTTTGGGGGCCCTTTTGGATCGCGAATTTTTGGGGAGGGTTTTGGTTTTCGCGAAGTTTCGGGACGGTTTGGATCGCGAGATTTTTGGGACAGTTGGATCTTTGGAATTTTTGGGACGAAGGATCACTTCTGGTTTGGGGGAAGTAAGTCGTCGAAAACGCGTTACGTGGGGGATAAAAAAAATTTTTTTTTTTTTTCCCCCAATAAAAAATCAAATTTTTTAAAAATTTTGGGTTGGGTTTTAAACCCGGGCAACCTCCGAAGTTTTTTGGGGGAAACCCCAATTAAAACTTTTTTTTATTAAAAAAAAAATTTTTTAAAATGGGGAATTTTTTAAAGTTTTTTGTGAAAGATTTTAAAAAGAAAATTTTCCCAAATTTTTATGTACATATAGACGGGATACAGGGAAAAATTTTAAAACTATGTTCTATTAAAAAAATTAAAAATAATTTGATTAAAAACATAAGTAGCAAATTAGTTTGGGAAAAAATAAACTGTGTAAAATACTTCATTGTAAAAAAGGCCCTTTTCTTTTCACAATTTTCAAGGGGGCCTTAAAAAATATTCTAGGGAGTAAAAAGATTTAAAAAGGGTTTTCAAAAAATTAACTTGCAAATAAGCATTTCTTTAACTTTTTAAATTTTTAACTCGCTTTGAAATTTAATTGTTAAAAATTTTTTTGATAGTTCTTGTTTGTTTGATTAAAAAAAAAAAATTAAAAAAAACATTTAAAAATTTAAAAATTGTTTTTAAAACTTTTTGTTTAAAATTTGACCTGTAAGTCCCTACTTTATTTAGTAAACAAATTGAAAATTTAAAAACAAAACGAAAAAAATTTTTTTATCAGATTTGGGGTTTTTAAAAAATACTTTTTTTTTTAAAAAATCATTACTTTATATTTTTGGGAAATTTGGGCAAAATGCTGCTTTGATTTTTATATTCTGTGCATATTTAGTGAAAAAAATATCTACCTGTAAAATATTTTCATATTTAAAAAAGAGGGGAAAATGTCTTTTTTTTCTTGGGGGTTTTTTTGTGTTTGAGGGAAAAAAAAAAAATAAAAACAAAAAAATGAAAAAAATTGTTTTTTTAATTATTAATTTTTTAAAGGGTTTTTTTAAATTCCCAAAGATGACTTGGGGACATAATTTTTAAAAAAACTTTCCCTTTTTTTAAAAAGGGAAACAACTTCTGATTTTGGTAAAGGGAAAAAATAAAATTTCACATAGGTTTTTTATACTGTTAGCGGGGTTTTAAAAAATTTTACAGCCCGCCTAGTCGCAAAAATGCGTTCTTTCCCTTTCCCAATTTTGAGAAAAACAAAAAAAATGTAGTCAAATTTAGGAATTGGTTTATCAGAACTTTAAATACCAACATTTTTCATCGTGTTTTTTAAAATTTAATCAGCTTGAACTCAAAAAAAATTAACAGCCCAAAAAAATTTTAAAACTGCGGGCGCCCTTAAAATTAAGAAATTGAAAATTTGTAAATGGTGATTCCAAAAAAAATTTTAACTTATTATCAAAAACTTTAAAGCTTTTTAAAATGCAAAATCAGAAATTCCTATAACTCAAAACTTGGTGTCGTAAATAAAAAACCCTTCCCGTGAGTACAGTAGCCCACCCCCAAATTTTTGCAGTTTAAATTTTTTAAAAAAAAATTTTTTTTTTTTTAAAAAATTATTTTTCCTCAAAAAGGTCCTTTAAAAATATCCCTTTGCTCCTAAGTCACACATATTGCTCCTAAAATTTTTTTATCTAATTCCGGTGGGTTTTCATTTAAATTGATATAAATTTTTTAAAATAACCCTTGTTAAAAATATCAAAATATCTTCCAAAAAAATTAAAAAAAAATGAACCATTTGAAAAATTTTTTGAATTCAAACCCTTTAAAAATTTTGAATTCATGCGAAAAAAGGGTTTTGCAATCAAGTTTAAATTAAAAAATTTTGGGAAAAAGAAATTTTTAAAAAAAAATAAAAATAAGTCTTAAGTTTCGATTTGCTATAGTATTTAAATTTTAGCAAATATTTTTTTACTATTTTTATAATGAGGAAGTATTTTTTCAACATTTTTTAAATTCCAGGCAAAATAAAGCGACTATTTTTTCCCCAAATTTTGGCAACCCTTTCAAACTTGAAAAAAACAATGGGGATTTTTTTGGCGGGGGAAAATAACTTTTTAAAATCAAAAAGGGGAGTATTTAAAAATTCTTTTAAACCCCCTTTTTTACAAACTTATCCGGGGGTTTAAAAAAAAGGATTTTAGAAAAATCTGGGCCCCAATTGTTTTTAAATTAGTACATTGGCCCTTTTTGTTTAAAACCCCCCTGGCAAAAATGAAAACCCGTTTTTGATTTTTTGATGATTATATTTCCCCTCACCTTGGGGGAAATGAAGTCTTGGAAAAGCCCCTTTTTTTTTTTTTCAATAAATTTTACCCACTGTTTTTTTTGGTTTAGCTAATAAGTGAGATTACTTTTATGTTAAAAATGTGGCTTTATTAAGCTTTGGAAAAACCCTTTCTCATACTCAAACTCTATGTTATAAAAAAGGGATTTTTAGTTTTAAAAATTAATTCCCCGCTAATCCTCCTGAATAGACATTTTTGTTTTGCCCAGACGCAATGCCCGGAATTTCAACATTTGTTTTTTCTGTTACTGGAGATTTTAATTTTCACCTTTGGGGAAATGAGATTTTGGGTTTTCAAACTTAACCCCCTTTCTACTTTTTTAAAAATCCTATGTTTGGGCATGAAAATTGTATAGCAATTGGGGAAAAAACCTTACCCCTCTTCAGCCTTTGTTGACGAATATTGTGGTTTCCTATAAACAAATCCCTGTAACCCTTTAATGAAAAAATTTGGGTTTTTTCGGATCCCCCCCTGCTTAGATACATTTTTTCTACCCTGTTGTTTTATGTTTTTCCCATTTTAGGGAGTACTTGGTATTGGTGCCTGGATTTAATTAAATTCCCATTTGAATAAAATTTAATTTTAAACCCATTTCGAAATAAAAAGTTTTTTTGTAGTTTTTAAAACACTTGAAGAATTCGCTTAAAAGGGAAAATTTTCTATTGACTTTTTGGGGGAAAAAAAGATTTTTTGTGTAAAAAAACAAAATTATTCCTTCATTTTAAAAAAAAATCAAATTTTTTTCCCTTTTTTTTTAAAATTCAAGTTGTTTCCTTTTTTCTGTAACCCGGTTTTTAAAGGACCTTTGGGGCAGATTAAAACTAAAGCTTTTTTCCCCATTTTTCCCCCTTTTTTTTAGAAAGGCACATTCTTCCCAAGCTCATCAATTGTGGCCCCTGCTACTAATAGGACATTTTTGCGTGCAATAACTTGTAGGAAAATTGACCTATACAGTGTAATTAAACAACACCTTTTTATTCCCCCCCAGGAGGGATAGTTAAGTGACAACGAAAAGGGGCAACTCGAAAAATTTACAAACAGATCCTTTGGGTGTGGGGAAGCAAACCCCGGAAGAACACCAGCTCCACACCTTGGGGGCCCGTTTTCCCCCAAAAAAAATGTACCCACACCAGATTGAAATTTTTAAAGGGGTGACGGTATAAGGGGTTGTTAATTAAAAAAAAACAAAAATATGGACATTTTTGTTTTTTCTTTTTTATTTGGAGATATTTTTCAATTTTTTTCCCATTTTTACTGATTTGGGGAAATTTTATTTTTTTTTCAATTTTGCCTTTTTCCCTGGATTCCCTTTTAAACCAATTTAAGCCAGTTTGGCCCCAATTCAATTCCCCCGGCCCCCTTTTTTTGTACCCCCCTTTCCCGGGGAATTTTTTTTTTTCAACCCCCAATTTTAAAAATTTTGCTAAACCCCAGAACCCCTCAAACCCCCCCAAAGTTTTTCTTTTTTAAGTTTTTTTTTAAACCCTTTTTAACCCCGCCCCCACTAAAATTTTGCCTTTTTTAAAAAAAGACCAAAATTTTTTTAAGGAATTTTTAAGGAAAGATTTTTTATTAATGCCCCCTTTTTTTGGAGGAGTTAAAATTTTTTTTAATGGCCCAGCTACCCCGTTTTCTTTTTTTCCCCCGATTTTTTTTCCCTTTTTTATGATAAACCTTTTTTCCTGAATTTTTTTTTTTATTTTTTTTCCAAAAAAATTTTACCCAAGGCCCCCCTTGGTTGGAAAAAAAATTTTGGGGTTTTTATTTTCCCCTAAGGAAAAAACCTTCCCAAAAATCCCGGGAACTGTTTGCCTTAAAAAATTAAAAAAAAAATAAAAAGGGTTTTTCAATATGGTTTTGGGCAAAACTTAAAAAAAAAAATTTAGTAATTGGCTTTTTTTTTTTCAAAATTTTTTTTTTGTTTACATTTTAAGTTTCCAAAAAGCATTTAATTTTTAAAAGGCAAAAACCTTTTCCTTTGGTTTTTTTTTTTCCTTAAAATTAGAATTTTTTCCAAGTTAATTTTCAGCCTTAACAACCTTTTTTTTTTTTTAAAAATTTTATTTAATTTTGCCCCAAACCTTTTTACAAAAAAACTTTAAAAAAACCCAAAATTTTTGTTCGGGCCCCCCAGCTTTTTTTGTCCTCCTGATCCCCCGGGGCAGTTTTCCCTTTCTAAAAGAACGTTTTTTTGGCGATCTTTTTGGGCCAGCGTTTGGCGGTCTTTCTCGTGCTGAAGTCGCGCCACAGGGCCCGCTGGTTTCCCGCTTGCCGCTGGGAAAGGGGGACCGTTGCTCGGGGACAGCATTTTTGGCTCGCATCGTCGGGGTTACATTGCTTTTAAAGGGAAAAAGGTTGGGAAACTTTTTTTCACAACTGTTGCAAAAGAATTGCTTTGCCCCTATCCCTTTTCACCGGTATGGGAAAATTGTAAAACATTTTAAAAAAATGAAAAAAAATAAAAATCCGGTTATTAAATTTTTAATTGATAAAATTTTTAAAAAAGTGTCGATTTGTGTATATTTTTTTGGATTTTAAAACTTTCCCAAAAAAAATAACTAGAACTTTTTGTTTCAAATTGTTCATTTGGAAGTTTTGCGTTCCCAACCTGGGTAAAAGTGCAATGGGGAAATCAAACCTTTTGCGGAATTCTGATTGCAAATTAAAGCATTGCTCTATGGGGTGACAACCCTCTTTCAGGTTTTAATAATGGAAAATTGCTAGTGTTTTTGATATCTAGAAAATGTTAAAGGGGTTTTATTAAAATCGGGGGGTGTGTGTGGGAAAGGCGTATTTCCACAGGAACCTTCGCAGGTTTGTTTTTTAGCCCCTATAAACGGTGAAGGGTAGTAAAATAAAAATTCCCCCCCAAAAATGGGGGGGGGGGGAACCCATCGGTAAAGGACTTCCTTTTTATCGAAAAGGGCCCGCTTTGGGGGGTTTCCAACTAACGGCCCGATCTGCAATGTTCTCTTGTGCAGCGAAAACACGATTAAAACCCTGTAGAGGAAGTGTACGTTAAAATTTCCCAAAGTTGACGCCCCATACGATGTCTCCCCGGAAAGCGCGTTTATTTTCACTGACTGGGGTTTTTAAATTACGACGCTCGTCGCCAAGCTTTTTGGTACTCTTTGCGACGAAATTCATCTCACCCCTTTAAATTTTCAGCACTAACCTTTTGATTTTTATTCTAGAGCTAAAAAGAAATAAAAAAGGGCAGGGCGACCTAGAAAACTGAAAACCCCCCAAAAAATCAACTCGGGGTGTCGAACAGATTTAAA
>JAFNEN010003018.1:0-21204 GCA_019343175.1 Oedothorax gibbosus
GGGTTAAAAAATCTAACTTTTTGAAAGAAAAAGTTCTTTTGTTTAAACTAAAAAAAAAACGGTACAAAAATTTCAACTTTCAAAGCTATTATATGACTATAGGGCCGATACAAAAAAAATTTTTTGAAAAAAAGGGGTTTGTAGATATTTTTTAATTACAAAAAATATTGTTCTTTTATATTTATTGTGATCCCTTTTTTTCACACATATGTATATTTTTTTAAAATTTGAAAAAATTTTGGGAACTTTTTTTTAAACTATGAAAAAATGGTTTAAAAAAAAAAAATGTAGAAAAGTAGAACTTTTATAAAAAAAATTTTTTTAAAAAAATATTTCTTTTTTTCTTTTTGTTTTAAAAAAATCCCACTCTTTAATAAAATTTTTTAAAATATAAAAAATTTTTTCATTTTAAATAGTATTTCATTAAATCGAGAAAGCTTTTTAAAAAAGGGCCCAAAAAATGTCGTTGCTATTAATAAAAAGTTGAAAACGCAAAAAGGGAAAAAAACGAAATTTTATTTTTTACATAGAGTTTTTTTTGCGATTTTTTTAAGAGGCCCCTTTTTTTGCAAAAAAACCCTGCTAAAAGTAAAATAATTTAGATTTTTAAATTTTTAAACCCCTGAAAAGAATGTGTGGAAAAAAAATGAAATACAACATTTTTTACCCTTTTTTTCAAGCAAAATTTTTTTGAAATTTAATTTTTTCTTATAAGCGCCGGGGGCTTTTTGATTTTTTTTTAAAAGTGTAGAATTTAAAGGAAAAAAATTTTTGTTTAAAAAAAACCCGATTACGTTTAAATGCATCAATTGGGAAAAAAGATTAAAAATTTGGGTTTTTAAAAACCTTTTTTTAAGTAAAATTAAATTTTAAAATTAATTTTAAAAAATTTTTTAAAAATTTTTTTTTTGTAATTTTTTTTTAATATTAAAATACAATTTCCCCTTTTAAAAGCTTTTAATGCCCGAATGCAAACCATTTATAGAAATAAAAAAACTTTATTTAAAAACCCTTGGAAAAGCTGTTTTTTTTTAAAGAGTTTTTGGGGGTTTGCTTACTTGGGGGGAAATTTTCCGGGGAATAAAAACATTGCCCCCCTTTTTTGGGGGGGGGATATCTTCGTGTCCCAGAAAGGACGCCCCGCGTGATGCTGCGATAGTTTTTTTCGTTTCCCCCCAAAGAAATAAGGACAGAAAAAAAAAAAGAAGGGCTTTTTCCAAACCCCCAAAAATTTTGAGAGTGAGGTCAAACAAAAATTTTTTAAAAAAATTTTTTTTTTAAATTTTTCGGTTTTTTTTGCTTAAAAACTATTCCCCTTTTAAATTTTGTTTTTTGCCGTTTTTTCCCGGTAGTTGTGTTTTCTTTTTTTTTAAAATAGGCAAAAAATGTCTTTAAAAATTTGAAAAAAAGGGGGGTTTAGGGGCGCGGGAAAAAGGGGGCACGCCAAAGGTTAAATTTGGTAGTTTGTCTTTAAACCATTTTTTAAAAAAGGCCCCCTTTTATCAGCTTAAAAAATGCATGGGCACGAAAAAACCCTGTCAAAAAGAAAAATAATCCTTTTTTTCCCCAAGTATTTCCCCCCCCAAAAGTAGACCTTTTTTTTTAAAACCAAAAAAGAATGTGTGAAAAAAAAAATGAAAATACAATACCCCCTTTTTGGGCCCACCTTTTTTTCCGAGCTAAAAAAGCCCCCCTTTTCCCCTCAATTAAAAGACGGGAGAAATTTTTTCAGAAATTGTTTTCCTTTGTAAAAGGAAAAATTTTTAAAAAAAATACTGAATAAAAAACTAATTTAAACGAAAATTTAAAAAAAATTTTTGGGGAAATTTTAAAATGAAAAATTTAAATTGTTATTTAATAACAGAACTTTTTTATTTTTGGGGGAAATTTTGGGTTTTAATTTTAAATAGCTTTTTTGAATTTTCGGGTTTTAATTAAAAAAAAAAAAAAAAATTTATTTGACAGAATTTTTGAACAATTAAATATTTCAGCTTGTCAAAAAGCAACCAAAACGCGCAGTTAGGCCCGTTTTTAATGGGGGAAAAAAAGGGGTTGGGGGATGTACCCGGGCAGATACCCTAAAAAGTAGTAAAAAAAGATGAAAAAAATAATAGTGTTGCCATATTTTTTTTTGGAATCCAAAAATATTTTTTTTTTACAGTTCAGTAAAGTTTGGGTTTTTTGTTTAAATGATTGGGAAAAATTTTTTTGTTAATTCCATGCAACTGAGTGAAAAACCCAAAATTTTAAAAAGGTTTTTTTAATTTTAAAAAAAAAAAAAACAAATTAAATAAATCACGTTACATTATTTTTTTTGCAAAAGTTTCGAAACCTTTTTTCCCCAAAATTTTTTTTCATTTTAAATTTTAAAAAAAGTAGTGATAAAACTATTTTTTTCACACGTACTAACACTACGAGAGGGAATTTTTCGGGAAATTTTTTATTCCAGGAAATTGAAAAAAAATGGAAAAAAAAAATAAGCTATTGGAAAAACCCTTTTTTTGTACAAAAATTAAAAAAATTTTCTTTTTGGGAAAAAAGCAACTGCCCACAAAATCTGAAAAAAAATAAGTTTATAGAAAATTTCCCCCAAATAAGGCTTTTCCCAAAACCTTTTTTAAAAAAAAGAAATTTGGGAGAAAAACGCCTAATACATAAAAATTTTTTTCATGTAGAATTTCTCTGTAACCCCTTTTTTAAAAATTCCCCCCAAAAAGTCCCAAAATTTCCCCAAAAAAAAAAAAAATTTTTCGAAAAACAAAAGTACCCCGGTTTTTTGGCAAAAACCATTTTAACTTCGCAAATACGTAAACGGGGAAAATTTTTTTTAGGCCCCGGGAAAAAAAAGGGGCTGCTAATTTTTGGTGTAGACTATGTGCGTTTTTTTTTTTAAAAAAATACTTTTTTTTGTCAAAAAAATATTAATTTTAAAACTATTGTTTAGGAAAAAAATTTTCATTAAAAAAGTTTTAAAACGGTTTTTTTTTCCCCCCCAAAAATATTTTTTTGGGTGTTTGTTTACAAAAGGGGCCCCTTTAAATTTGGGGCATTATTTTCTTTTTTTATTTTTTTTGATAAATTATATTTTTAAAATTTTTTAAAAATTTTTTTACAAAACTATGAAGGGGAATTTCTGTAATTTTAAAATTTTAGCAGGAATTTTGTCTTTTTGTTTTTTAAAAAAAGTTTTTAAAATTTTCCCGTACTATTTTTTTGAAATTTATGAAACTTTTTTAAATCAACTTTGGCTTTCGTTTGCAAGTTTAAAATTTTTTAAAAAAGAAAATTATTATTACATCAAAAAAATTTTTAAGAAGCAAAATTACAAATTTTTTAAGGTTTTGCATTTTTAAAAAAAAAATAGTTATTTAAAAAAACGTTTTTTAATATAAATAATAGCAGTCTTTTAAAAAAAAAATACTAGTTTTAAAAATTTAAAAAAATTTCCAAGGGTTTTCCCAAATTTTTTCTAAAATTTTAACAAAAAATTTTTAAACTATTTTTTTTATTTTTTTATTTAATAAGAAAAAAAATTTTTCCCCAGAAATTTTTCCATTTAATAACCCTTTTTGGGAAATTAGAAATTTTTTAAATTTTTAATTTAAAAAAAACCCCCCTTTGTTTAAAAGTAAAATTAAAAAAAAATAAAATTTTTAAGTAAAAAAAAAATCGAAAAAATTTTAAAAAATTGGAAAAACAAAAAAAATTTTAAAAGGGTCTAAAACATTTTTTTTAACGAAATTCAAGGGAGTTCTAAAAAAAAATTAACTTTTTTGGACATTTTATAAATAAAAATTTCCCAATAAAAGAAGTAAAAAATTTTACCAAAATTCAATAAAAATGCTAAAAAATTAAAATTCAATGCTTTGTTACATACTAAATAAATGGATAGTACAAAAATTGAATGAAAAATAAATAAATAATAACGCAGAAATTTTTATCCCCTTTTTTTGCAGGGAAAAAAAAATATCAAATCTTTCCAAATTGTGCCCAATAATTTAAAAGGATCAAAAAATTTTTTGCTTTTTTTCCCGCCTTAAAAAAGTTTTAAAAAATCCCGTTTCTTCCCTTTAAAAATTTCCCCAAAAATGAAAAAAAGCAAAAAAAATGCATCAAAAATGTCTTTCAAAATTCCCCTCATAAAAAAAAAACCCTTTTTAGCTCATTTGGGGGGGTTTTGGGAAATTTTTTTAAAGAAAATATATTAGCTAAAAAACCCCCCTTTAAACAGCCCTAACACAACCCCCCTTTGAACCCCCGCCCGATTTTTTGGCGAAAAAAAAAAAATAAAAAACCCAAATAGGCAGCCTATTTGCGAGGCCCTTTTTTTAAACCCCCATCTTTTTTTTCGAAATATTTAAAACTAAAAATTTTTATTGTTTAAATATAAATAATGCTAACAAAAAAATCAAAAAAAAAATCACATAAAAAAAAACCCACAATAAAATCCGGAAATGGAGACTGGGGGAAAAACGTCATTTAAAACGGGTCAATTTTTTTTAAAATAATAAAATTTTTCTAAAGGAATGGCAACAAAAAAAAAATAAACTTTTTAAATTTTAAATTTTTTTTTTAAAAAAATTTTTTTTAATTTTTTTCAGCGATGGTCAAAAAAAGAAAAAAAAGATCGGTTTTGACCCAAAAAGGGTGTATTTTTTTCAAAAAATTCGAATAAAAACGTTAAAAACGATAAAGGAAGGGTCTGTTAAAAAAAATTTTCTTAGCCTATTTTTTTTCCCCGGGAATGAAAAATTTTTTGGGGCCCAAAATTTTCAAAACGTTTCTTTGGGGGTTTTTTAGATCTCGTTCTTATAAAAAAAAGGGGGAAAAAGTTCCCTTTTGGGTAAAAGGGATTTTTGGGGTTAAAAAAAATTTTATTATCGGTTTAAAAAAAATGCTTAAAAAAAAATTTACAAGGAAATCCCCCCTTTTTGGCTAAAAAAACAAAAAACCCTTTTAAAAAATTTCGAAGGATGAGATTTTAACTTCCCAATAAATAAAAAAATCATTTTAAAAAAGTTTTTTTTTATTTTTTAAAAAGAATAAAAGTTTTATTTCTTTTTAATTTGTTAAAGATATATTTTAAATTTTAATCAATTTGTAAAAAAAAGAAAGAGGAAGTATTTGGGGGGAAAAAAAAGAAGCGTTTTCCCTTTTCCCCCCCAAATGGGGGAGGGCCCCAAAATGGGGGACGATTGGCTTGTCGTATTAACCCCAAAGGGGGAATCCGGGGGGTTTTAAACGAGAGGGGGCTCGTTAAAAAAGGGAAAAATTTTTTTCAAAAGGCCCCCTGGGGCCGAAGGGCCCCAAAAAAGTATTTTTGAAAATAGGACAGGTTTAAACAAGGGTTTAAAGGGAAAAAGAAAAAAATTTAGAAAAATTTTTAAAATTTTTGTAACCCCCAAAAGCCCAAAATTTTAAAAAAAAAACCCCCAGGAGAAAAGGCACCCCCGGGGAAAAATGAGCACAGCGGTCGGCAACACTTGGCGGTTGATGCAGCGGGGGGCGGGGGGGCGGAACCGGGGGTCGTCGGTTGGGGGGGGCCGGGGGGGAAAAAACCCCTAAAACAATTTGGTGCTTGCTTTTGATGCAAAAAATTTAAAATTTTTTTTTGGGTAAAAAAGGGGAAGGGAAAAAAAAAAAAAAAAGAAAGGTTAAATTTAGCAAAAAAAAGAAAAAAATTTAGGGAAGTTTTTTGGGGTCGATTGGATCTGGGTGTTTAGGGGAACCCCTTCTTTTGTTTTTTACCCTGGGGAAAATTTTTTTCCAAAAAAAAAAAATTTGGTAATAATTAGATCAAAAATCATTTTTTTACAAATTTTTTTTATAAGCTTTTTGGGTTTTTAAAGACTTTTTTTGGGGGGACTTTTTTTTAAAATTTTAAAAAATTTTTCGAACCCCTTTTTTTTCCCGGGGGGGGTTTTAAAAAAAAATCTAAGGGTTTTTTTTTTTTAAAAATTTTAAAAAGTGGTGCTTAAGAAAATGTTTTTCAAAACAAAAAAAAATTAAAAAAAATTTTTGGGGAAAAAATTTATCCCCAGTTTTTTTTGGACAAGAAAAACTTATTGCAAATTTGGGGTTCCCTAAAAAACAATGTGATATCTAACTTCAAAATTGTTTTTTTTTTTATTTTTTAATTTTTTTTTGTTTTAAAAATTTTTCAATAAAACACTACAATGACTTTTTTTTTTCCCTTTTTGCCATAAATTTTTAGCCCCGGAATAAGTTTTTTTTTTGGGGGGGGGGGGGGTGGATGGGCGATATCCAAACAGGTATATTTTGGGGCGTCAAACAATCTCGTAAAGGGCATGGGTTTAAAAAAAAAGTTCGAAATCATTCATGTTTTAAAGTAACTAAAATAGAATTTTTATAAACCCCGGAAGGGAAAACTTTTTAAAATTTTTCATCACATTGTGATTTTTAAAAAAAAATTTCTACCACACTCTGAGCTGTGGGAAATTTACCCTTTTTTGGCGTGTTAAAATTTTTTATTAATTTTTTTTTTTTTGGTAAAAAAATTTTTTAAAAACCCAGTTAAAATTTTTTAACCCTTTAGAGGATATGTATCAAATTTTGGGAAAAATTTATGTTTTTAAAGGGTTTGGGGGGGTTTTTTTACCCCATTCCCCCTTTTCCCCAAAAAAAAAAATTACCTCCCCAGTTTCGGGGTTCGTTTAAGTTTGTTTGATGGTTAAAAAATTTTTTTTTTTTTTGATTTTTAAAATAATTTTTTTTTTTAAAAAAAATTTTATTTTTTTAAGTTTAAAATTTTTTTTTCCCCTTTTTTTTCAAGTTCAAACTTTTTCTTAAAAAAAAGACTCTTAAAAATTTAAAGGCAAAAACTCAAGCTTTTCCTGGTTTTAAGCGCAGACCCGAAGTTCAGGGAAAGAAAGGGGCCCCTTTCGATCCCCCAAAAAATGAGAGAAAAAAATTTTAAAAAAAAAAAATCCCTTAACCCCAAAAGGGGAAAAAAAAAAATTTTGCCCCCATCAAATTTTTTTATCCCTCTTTTGGGAATCATATGGACCCCAAAAAATGTGACAGCTTTAAAAAATTTTAAAAAAAGGGGCCCCAAAATTTTCCCCAGTTGAATTATTTTTCCTCCCCTGTTGTGAATTTTAAAAAAAAAAAAGATTTAAAAAAAAAATGAAAATTTTTTTTAAAATTGGGTCCAAATAAACCACATTTTTTAAAAAAAATATTATTATGAATAAAAATTTCAAATATTCTTTTCCCCCGGGGGAAAAAATCTCTTTTGTTGAAAAAAAAGACTGTGAAGTTATTAAAAATTTTAAAACCCCAAAAACTGGGCAGTAGAGCTGTAAGAGTTGCCCAATTGAAAAACTTGGGAAGAACGTGTAAGGACAAAAAGGGGAAAACCCCCATAAAGAGCTTCAAATTTTTTTGTTTGCAACTTTTTTTTTCATTTATAAAAACACAGTTTTTTTTTAGTATTTTGTTTGGTTTTCAAAAAAAATTGGGGGGTTTTGGGTTGCCGAATTTTTGTCATAAGCGCATTTTAAAAAGGGGCCCGACAAAAAATGCCCTTTTGGGGGGTTTTTTCCCCCCAAAGGGTTCAAAATTTTTGGGAGTCGCTTTGGAAAAAAAAGTGCTAATTTCATTTTTTTTTAAATTTTTTTTTCCCTAAAAGTTTTTAAAATTTGACAACCCCTTTCCCAAATTTTTTAAAAAAATTTTTTTGTTTTTTGGGAAAAAAGGACTTACAGTTTTTTTTTATACTTTTTTTAATTTTTTTTCCCGTCCGGCCCCTTTTTCTGTCCCCAAACCCTTTTTTTTTCCCCCCAAAAAACCTGATTTTTAAAATTTTTTTTTTTGGGGTTTTTAAAATAAAAAATTTTAAAAAAATACAATGTATAGTGTTTTTGGGCCCGTGCCTGTACGTCTCATTTTTTTTTTTTCCGAAAGTCCCCCCAAAACCCCCCCCCCCCCCCCCTTTTCCCTTTTTGCCCTCCAAAATTTTTTGTTATTACTTTTAAACAAATTTAAAAAAAAAAATAAGGGAATAAAAAAATTTCGATGGGGGCAATTTCCCAAAATTTTAAAATTTTTTGCTTTTAACTTTTGGAGGGGGTCCTTTAAAAAAAATTTTTTTTTTTTTATCCCTCTGTCTGAAACCTTTTCGTTTGTTTGGAAAAGAACGTTTTTATTTAGTCGTGCGGTCGTCGGGAAACCCCAAACTGGAAAAAATGGCCCCCCCGGGAAATGTTTTTTTTTTATTTTACGGTTTTTTTTATAAAGTGGGGGGGGGTTTTAAAGATGTACTCTAAAAAGGGAAATTTTAAAAAAACTTTTCCCCTTTTTAAAGTCTAATATTGTTTGATTGGGTGTTTGATGGTTTTATTTCCTTTTATATTTTGTTTGTTTAACTAACGTTTTGCCCTCGGTTTTTTTTGGGGGGGAAAAAAAAAAAGAAATGTTTAAAAAAAATTTTTTTTTTTTGGCAAAATGACACAAACAGGGGTTTTGGGGCCCAAGCCCAAAACCCCACGGCGTTTTTTTAGTTTTAAATTTTTTAAAAAAATTTTCAGTAAATATTTTGGGATAAAAAAAAATGTCCGAGCCCTTTGGGAAAACCCTTTTGTTTCCCAGTGAATGAAAGAATTTCACGTCAGGAAAACGACAGAAAAGGGCTTTTTACGTGGAAGCGGGACTTTATTTTGGTTTATGCAAAAAATCTTTTTGCAAAAGCTTTTTTAAAAAAAAACGGGGGTCTTTCATTTAAGAAAAAAAAGGGCCCACATACCCATCTACCAAGGGAAAAAGTAGGAATTCCGCCCCCTGATTTAGATACCCCCGGAAAGGAAAAAAAAAATGATGGGACACTTTGGGAAAAACCCTTTTGAAACCCCAATTTTGAGGAAGATTTCCCCGGGTAGTTTTACGATTTTTTTTAAATGAGGTTCAAAGTTAAGGAAGAAAGCATCGGAATATTTAGCAAGAAAATAACAGAAAAATGCCAACAAGTAAAGGAATCCGGGTTCGATATTCCAGAACTACTTGTGTGCTTTCAACTTATCCGAAGACTGCCTCCAGACTACGATAATTTGGTGTATCAACTATACAGACTAGAGGCCAAAGAATTTACTGTGGATAAAGTAACCCACAGCTACTGACTGAAGCTGGGAGGATCGAGCTTAAACGTAGAGATGAAGGTAAAGATTACGCTGCAGTTGGAAATGCGTATGCTGCTAGAGGTGATGCTCAAGTTTCGAAGAAATACCCGAAGAAGGAGGAACGCAGTGGCCGTATGCTGGACCCAAGGAAAGATAATCGTCAACGAAAGGACGGAGCTTTTCGTCTGGGCCGTGCAGTTTCTGCCACAAGCCTGGACACTCCCGAGATCGATGTTTCAAGAAGAACAAGATTGCGAAGACTACCAGAGAAGCTGGAGCTTTCTTTGCTGACCACGACATGGTGCTGTCAACCACTTCAGCTGAGCAAGAGCTGGAGGAATTCCTCATCGACTCGGCTGCTACTTCACACTGTTGTAACCAAAGAGACTGGTTTCACAACTTCAGAGTTACTCCGCCGGCATCTATACTCGTGGGAGACAACGATTCCACGTCTACAGTTCTTGGAGTTGGGGACATTGACTTCATTGTGAAAGATGTTTCATGTAACGTCAATATAAAGCTAAAGAATGTTCTTTATACCCTAATATGAGTAGGAACTTGATAGGCGGGTCAAATATAGATATTGCTGGATATAAAGTTGTTTGGGGAGATAACAAAATGATTATATATAATGAAAGTAACAAATATTTCTTTACTGTACCTTTAATTGATAAGTTGTATGTAGTAAAGGATATCCCAAAACAGTAAAAGAATCGGTAAATGTAACTTTAAATATTAATACTGTACATCGGAGATTCGGACACGTAAATATTCCCCTAATTGAGCAAATGAGTAGAAATAATACGGTAAAAGGGATCGAAAAATTAAGTTCTAAAAACAAGGATAAAAATTGCGATGTTTGCAAAATTGCCAAATCTACTAGAGTGTCATTAAAGACACAGACGTACAAACGGTCGACTAATAGAATACTCGAAAGAGTTTATATGGATTTATGGGGACCAGCCCTGTGAATTCTTTGGGTGGTAAAAAGTACTTTTTGTCGATCATTGACGACTACTCGCGAAAAGTAGATGTGTACGTAATTAAAAGTAAAACTGAAGTTTTTGAGTGTTTTCAAAATTATGTAGCTAAGGTAGAAAGGGAAACTAATTTAAAGTTAAAGTGTTGTAGAACTGACAATGCCTTAGATTTCTGCCATAAAGAATTCGAGAATTTCCTGGGTAAGTTGGGAATTAAGCACGAACGTACATCCGCATATACATGTGAACAAAACGGAGTAGCTGAAAAATTTAACAGGACGGCGATGGACGGAGTCCGTGCGATGTTACAGGATAGTGGACTAAAACCAAGGTTTTGGGCAGAGCCCCTTATGGCGTTTGTCTATATTAGGAACCGTTGTGAACACAAACTAACCGAGGGTTTAACTCCATTGAAATCTGGACTGGACGCAAACCTTCTGTTAGACATTTCAAAATATTGGTTCACTCGCGTTTGTACATATTCCAAAGGTTCAAAGGAATAAGTTGCAACCCCGTGCAAAACCAGGAATTTTAGTTGGTTTCGCCACTAGCACTAGAGGGTATAGAATTTATATCCCTAAAGAACGCAAAGTTATTGAGACTATTCAGGTAAAAATTGATGAATCTAAAAATGGGGTCAACTGCTTATTCGGAAAAAATAATTTTTCTAGTTATGCTAAATATAACTTAAAGTGTAACGATTTAGTCGAATCCGATGATGAATCCCTTGATTCAACTAAAACTGAGAAAATTGAATTTGCCAAAAGCTTAGGTGTAAATATTGACAACTGGAGAAGAGTCGAAAAACCTCGTAACTTGAGTGATAGAATTGACGTGTACTACTATCCTCCAGATACGTATATAAGGTTAAGATCGTTAAGTGATGTAAATAAATATTGTAAACAAATAATATAGAATTTAAACCTGAGAAATTTAATTTTAAACCCTTATCTACTACTGTAAGTGATAAATCAGATGTAGAGTCTGATTCTTCTGACCAAGTAGAAATTTGTAATTTAAGTGATCAAGTGGATGATTTGTTTAATGAGTGTTATAATGTTGAAGTTCCTAAATCTTTTCATGAAACACAGCAAAGTCCAGATAAACTTAAGTGGGATGCTGCTATGAGTGAAGAACTTCAAATGATGAAGGACAGACATGTGTGGGACTTGGTTGATCCACCTGTTAACGTTCCCGTAATTGGTAGTAAGTGGGTATATAATGTAAAATTGGACGAACAAAATCAACCTAAAAGGTACAAAGCCAGGTTAGTGGCACAAGGGTTTAGACAACGACCCTTTATTGATTACTGTGAGGTATATTCTCCGGTTATTAGTTTCAACATAATAAAACTGCTATTTATATTTTTAGTTTCAATGCTGTATTGGTCTAATCTTCAGTTGGACATCAAATCTGCTTATCTCTATGGTAAATTGAAAGAGCCGATTTATATGAAGCAACCACCTGGTCACGCTCTAAAAGGTTCTGAAAATAAGGTATGCCTGCTAAACAAAGCAATCTATGGCTTGCACCAGAGTGGAAGAGAGTGGAATTGTGAATTAGATAAAATTTTAAAAGATCTAGGATTTGTTGGATTAAATTGGGCTAATTGTATTTATAAATATAAAGAGAATGTAGTTTTAACAGTATATGTATGATATAATATTGTATGGTAAGACGAATGACCTAATTAACGAGGCTCTTGAGTTAATTAAAAGTAGATTTGATGTTACTGAACTTGGCCAAACTAAGTATTTACTTGGTGTAAATTTTGAATTTGTAAATAATGATTTGTATTTAAATCAACATACTTATATTGAAAAATTAATGATTAAATTTTCAGATTTACCTAAATCTTATGTAAAACTTCCATTTAAAGTAGGATATGTATTGCCTCCAAAAGTTCCAGAGAGTGAAATAGTTGAGAATGATATCATGAAGAAATATCCCTACCGGACACTTATTGGTTGTCTTTCATTTTTAGCTGATCGAAGCAGACCCGATATTTCTTATTCAGTGAATGTAATGTCGCAGTTCTCAAATGGTTACACTTTTCAGCACTGGAAAATAGTCGCTGATATTTTGAACTATGTATTTATAACTAAAGAATTAAGTATAAATTTGTCAAATGTTTCTGGATCAGAATTGGATTGTTTTTCAGATGCAAATTGGGGATCAGATTTAACCTTCCGCCATTCCACAAGCGGATATATTTTCTTTTTTGGTAACGTACCGTTTGCTTGGAGATCAAGTAAGCAAAAATGCATTGCCCTTTCCTCTATGGAATCGGAGTTTGTAGCTCTATGCGAGAGCGTTAAAGAATCTATTTGGTTGTCTAAAGTTGTAAATGAGTTAAATCTGCTTCCTAATTTGATTGTACCAAATCATTTTTGTGATAATAATGCTGCTATCTGTTTTGCCAAAAATACTATGGAATATTTTAAAACAAAGCATATAGATATTCGCTTTAAATTTATTCGAAGTGCAATCGAAGAAGATGAGGTTCGAGTAAATCATATTGGCATTAATGACAATCGAGCTGATTGTTTAACTAAACCTTTACTAATTAATAAGTTTAAAATTGCTTTGAATGTGAAATTTTCCATTTGTAGTGTTTTTGTTGGCAACGACCGATGGGGCCGATTGTTGGAATAAGAACAAGTGTAGTTCTAGTCGTGTCGGTCGTCGGCAACCAACTACTGAGAAAAAATGCCGCTCGGTAGAATGTTTTTTTATATTTTCACGGTTATTTATAAATTGTGTTTGGAGTATTTAAAGATGTACTCTAAAAGTGTATTTAAGAAGACTTTTCCTTTTGTAAAGTCTATATATTGTTTGATTGACTGTTTTGATGGTTTTACTTCTCTCTTTTATATTTAGTTTGTTTAACTCAACGTTATGCCGTCGGTTAGTGGTAAATAAAAATGAATGATTTTAATCAGTTTTAATTTCTTGTGCAAAGTGACACAAACAGTTCGAAATAAATGAGCTACGGACTTCAAATTTAGTACACGGGTTCCTAGTTCCTGTTGGACGGCATAATACGGTTTTAGAGAAAATTGCGCATGCGCAAGTAGAGGCTGCTATAAACTTTTTTTGGGTTTGTCAGTCGCTGCCTTTAATTTGAAGATTAAAACAACAACAAGAATGATAAACGCAACTTTAAACACAAGGCCGCCATTTTTTATTAAAAATCCCAGGATGATATTCCAAACATAGATAATAATAATTCACACAGCTTACAGAAAGACAAGGCGCTCTCGTGCGGAGCAAGGAATTTAACAAAGTAGGAGCGCGTGCATCAATTAAATATGAACAATTATATTAGAAACCTTACAGGGTTTTAAAAGTATTACTGAATAACGGAACTAGATACAGACTTCAAATTTGATACACGTGTTCCCTGTATTTGTCGGACCTCAAAATAAAGTTTTCTACAATATTGTGCATGTGCAAGGAGTAGCTGCCATAGAACTTTTTAGGTTTTACAGTTATTGAAAATACTTTATAAGGTATATATAACTTTTAAATGAGCGTATTGATACATAGTGTTACTCATCCCTAGGTTTTTTTAAGATATCAGTCACCTATCTTATGCTTTTTGTTCGTCCGTCTGTCCCTACTATAAGGATTTCTTTGAGTATTTAAGTTAAAAGAAAGTTATATAAGTTATTTTAGAACTTCTTGCTTAATGTTAGATGAGTAAGTTTTTAATTGAAAATATTTTTTAAAAAATACCATTATCACTGAAATTATAAACTAAATACTTTGAAGAATAATAAGAAAAATCAACTTAATAAAAAGTATACAAAAAGATAGTACAAGAAACACAAATGCATGTGAATAAATAAATATTAAATTTAAAAGATTTTAAAAAAAGATAATAATGCAAGATGTAAGTTTTCGCAAAATAAATGTTTAAATAGTATTTAGAAAAGAATAATTGAATTTAAAAACAAACTTTGATATTAAAAAAAAAGTAAAAATAAGTTGTATGGCAAGATATAGATCCTAAGGTTATTTACGTTTTTTTTTTCTCCTTTTCAATTAAGGGTTTAATCAATTTTAAGAAAGCCACTTTAATTTACAGCATTTCTACAACAGTAGAACATGATCGTTTAAACAATTTATTTTTACAATCGTGATGTATAGTACTTTTTAAAGTAATCGATATTTTAATAAATATTAAGAACTTATAACGTTTTATACTTTGTTACTTTATTTTAACATCAATTATTATAAAAATATTTTAGTTTTACATAACAAAGCAAACTCTTGATTAAATTTGTACTTATCGTATAAGCTGCAATTCACACTTTCAAGCAAAAATTCAGCTTTCCGCTTGCTTCTTAATTCCATTTTAATAATTTTAGGAGTTTAGGACATTGCACAAAATGCGTTCGATAGCTTTAGAGATCAAACGTAAAATGGCTTTAAAACGTTTTTGGTACACATAATTCATTTTTTTAAACAAACCAGATGCTTTGAATGTTTGGTGCAATGTTGTTTTAACGCCAACTGCGATCTCCCTAGAGCAGGTGCAACTTTGTTTTAATTATACCATCTGTTCGCTGCTAAATTATCTATGTTTTGTTTATTACAATAAAAATCAGACGACATTCAAAGTAGATAATATTTTATAAAATGTTAAAACCTTTAACTCCGTTTAAATTTAAAATCAAAATGCATTTTTTTCCTATTTTGCTAAATGCACTCAAAACCCAGTTTTACGCATTATAAATTTTATTTCATTGATTATATTTAATAATTAAAGTTAATTAGGAAATATAAATTACATTTTGTGGAATTATTTTTGATTAAAACCACAAAAGAACCATTTGTTTTGCTATTAATGCAAGCGAAAGTCTGAAAATTTTCCGCAAACGTGTCACTTAGCACGTTCTTCCACTAAACGATCGTTCAGGAATCGGGCGATTTCGGTGGAAGAACATGCCAAGGTTCCTTAGCACGTTCTTCCATTGAAAAAGTGACGAAAACGCGTGCACCTACCAACTTCGTATGCGAAAAATATACGAAATCGAATGTTTTCTAAAAAATTGAAAGCTGTTATGTTTAAAGCAGGTAATAACATGATCATTGACACAAAAATCTCAATTTTTTCAAAAATGTCACTTAGCACGTTCTTCCACTCAGCTCTTCATATGTGCTGGGTTGTGGCTCCAAGTAATCCCCATTACTTGGAGCCACAGGATGACCCCATTTCCTCGGTTATGCTTCAAAATGTTTACCTCATTTGTTAAAAGAGTTTAAAAAAATAATTTTTATATTTGTGTTTTAAACTATTACCACTACTTGTATTGAGGAAAATGAAATATATAAGTATAATTTTTTTGCTTTTCTTACCGTCTAGGAACTTCAGTAAGATTCTCAAAAAGCGACTGCAGAAGTCGTTAATATTTCATAATAAAAGTTCGGACGCATGTAACTGTTACTGATGTGTATATCACAAACCTTCCAGACTTATTCAAGTTTAAATCGTTTATTTAAATTACAGAGCGTAGTTGAGAAAGATGTAAAAAGAATATTGGTGATGGCATCCAAATAGACATTTCCAGAAAAGTTTGGGTGGAATTGCTTCTAAATATTTAAGGAAACTTATTGATAAAAATGAGCAGGAAGTAAATAAGCGATTAGAAACCTTTCTTATGAATATATTTTCCTTTTAGTGTAAAAGTCGTTTACATAGGCAAACTTCCATGCAAGCTTCTTTTTCACTGAACTTTTTAACCCTCTGAGGCTGAGGGATAAAGAAGTATAAACCGTCAGCAGGTTTTCCACTAACACGAGTAATTTTTTTAAAAAATTAAATTTTAAAGTATGGAGAAGTCATTTTCAATCATATGCTACAGAGATAAAATACAAAAAAATTATAGAAATATATTTTTCTGTTAACATTTTAAATTTTAATCTCATGCAGTTAAAACAAACCAAAGTTTATTCACTTCATCCAAATTGTGTATCCCGCGAAAGAGCTAAGAAAATTCTCCTATATACATAAACCTGCTTTTACACCTACAACTCTCTATGTGTTAAATAAATCACTCAAAAACGTCCTATCAAATGTCCAAAATATATGCTTTTTACGAAAGACAAATATACACCAGCTTCAGCAAAATACCATTTATAACTTCACAAATACATTTTGGTAAAATGTTCTTACAGGACCAACAGTCTGGTACAAAATGACTGCTAGATCTGTTGGATGGAGACTAGGTGATTTGGCAAAGACATATTACAAAAAACAATTATTTGCTGAACATGGTTTTTATCAAATATTATATTTTTTATTAAAATGTTAATTTTACTTCAGTTTTTTATGCCTAAAATTGCTTATTAAAATGCAATTTAAACAATATTAGTGCATCAAAAATAAAATTATATTGTTTGTTTTACAAACAAACCGTAAATTTCGGACACTAGATTTTTCTGTTTTGTTATTTGCAAACTTTAAAACTTTTAAATTATATTTATTATTTGAACCTAAAATTGCATATACTTACCTTCATATATTTGTATGAATGCTTTAAATTTATAGCTATCCGCGAAAAAAGTTTTTTAGTTGTATTATATTTAATTTATTACTACTTTTGATGAAATTTTAAACATTTAATCCTTAATCCAATTCAGTATTAATATATTTAAATGTGCGTTTCAAAGGCTTGCGTTTCTTGATTGTTTTAGAGTTTGTTAAGTTCGTGAAATTATTACATTATGAAATCTTTAAGGAACCAATATAAAACATTTTCACTTTATTGTTTTAAATAAAAAAATATCTTACAAAATTTTAATTTCACGTAAAAAAATATTAATACTTTAAAAAAAAACTGGTACTCTGGCATTTCTAGTTTACACATTTTGTTAAGGTTTCCTAAAATCGTCAAATAGTTATACGTTAAAATCTTAGGAAAAGTTAAATTACTACGTTAAATCTGAGGAAATATTTATAATATATATCAGGGCATTGTCATTTCTTAAATAGAAATTCAAATGTTACTTAAATTCTTTTAATGATATAAGTTATAAGAATTAAAAAAAAAAAACGATAACTGAATAACATAGTGTTATTGTCGATGTTAAAGAATAAGTATGACAAACTGAGACTTTTTTTTAAACCAACATTACATTCAATTTTTTTAAATCGTTGTTTGCAGTCTGGATGTTTTTCATATTTGCCTTGACGATTTAGCCCATCTGTACCGATTTATGTATGGCGATGATTCAAAATACCAGCTTAGTAGCCACGGAGGAAAGAATATATTTTATGTGCTTCTTGTAGAAAATTTATGCTAAGCAAGGTTGCCAAATGACGCCATGTATCACTTTCCCAATAGGCCCACATAGAAACATTTGGCTGTATTTGTTGTACTTATCCAAACAACGGTGCATATATTAGAACTACATAAATAAAAATTATATATATTCTACGAAAGGAATTATTGGAGATTTGAATTATTTCAGATATCTTACTGCAGTCTTTAAATAGAAGCAAAACATTTCTCTCATATCAACATACAAACAAAGAATCTCTTAGTGAAATAAATTTGACAGCATTTCAAACTGATTTATGTTTTCAAAAATAAAATTCTTTTAATTTATTATTTAAAAAAAAATAAAGTTCCTCGAGCGATTGTTTCGAATGGCAATGGTTATTTAATTCTAATAAAAATGGCTGAGATTTTCAATGGTTTCTAATTTCGATGGTCTGAATATTTTGACGTATCACACTTGCCTGTAGCACTTGTAGTTTGGGAAATGAAAGTGGGTAACCGACGGACAGACAGACGGACTGAACGATTATAATACCTTCAACTTTTTACGTTATAAACATAGTGTGGAAGCTAATAACTCAAAATATAATTCGAAATTCGAAAAAAATGAAGACAATCAGTTCTTTGTCTTTGCTTATTTAAAAAAATCTGACTTCAATGACCCTTATTGCGCACGGCACTGAAGTTTAAAACATTCTAAACTTTGAAATGCTATTTCCGAAACTACAGCTCTTAGCAGTAAATATGTCGTATCAGCATATTCCCCAAATACCGAAAGAGTTTCCAATAGTTATAGATTTTTGTCAACTTAAAGGGGGTACCTTAACTTGGTAAGTAAAAATCGATGAAAATGTCCACAAAAAAAGAATTTACTGTCTGAAAATACTATTTAAACACTCTTGTATGTTTTCCGAAAGTTTCAAGGGAAGGGGAGCCCAGTCGGTAAAGAAGTTTACCCAGCGGAAGGTCCCAGGTTCGGTTCCGGGCATCACCAATATAACTACCGACCTATTAACGACCCATGCGGCCAAAAATGTCCGAATAATACCTCGTGTAAAGATAGGACAGGTTAAATATGATCTCAAGTCCCAAAGCTGCGTACGATGTCGTCCTTAACGCGATTCAATAGTGCTTACAAAGAAAAAGTTCACTAAAAAAAATTAATTTGAAATATAAGTAATGTTTTGAAAAATGCATCAATATTTTGAAGTATTTTAAATAGCTTAAAGTGTTTTTTTAAAGCTTTAATTTATAAAATTTCTGTTTTAAGACTATTGTACATCAATTTATCAAAAAATATGCACAGTTTATAAAATTTAAGATACAACTTACCACTATTGCTATTGTGGAAATTATTATTTAATAAATTTTACTTATGGTTCTGTTATTCTTCATTCCTACTAGATTCTAGATTTTAAAAAGATGCCATAGGCATTGTTTGATAGAAATGTATAGTGAAAAACTAAAAAAAACTAACTTTCTTCTAACTAACTTTCTTTTAACTTTCTAAACTTTGAAGTGCTAGATTCAATAGGGTGCGTTGCTTAATATATTCTGACGGAAGTTGAAGGAAATTTTACTTAGCAGATTTTTTTTTTGTTATATCGTATTATATTTGTGTCATATTGGATTTACAAAAGTTCACAATTCTTTAAAATTACAAAATACTTCCTGGAATAAATTTAGAAATGGTTTTATAATTAAATCAATATAATTTCCAAAACAATACTAGTCATCTAATAGCTTAATTATTAAACAATATGATTAACATTATCAACAACGGTTTCCGTTAAATACACTGTTTTTCTTATTCTGTATTTTTACCAGAATGAATGCTAATAATTAAAATGTTCAATCCTTTATTATTTATTTCAGCTGCAGATCTCGCTTACTTAGTTTCCAAGAAATGATATTTGGTTAAAGAATTGGATTTTTTCAAAATGAAATCGCTTGAACGTGGAATGAAGAAACATTAATATTTTGTAGATTGTATCTACTTCCTTGGGTATGTAAATATTTTTATAAACTAAATTTTATTAAGTACTTAGACTTTTATACTGTGCTAGATAGAATCAAATTACAATTTTGTATAAGTATATAGGTCATTCTTAAACAATGGTACAAAATCTATGTGCCGGCCGAAGTAGCCAGGATCAGACTTTTTCTCGATTTGGATACATATTAATAAATTTCAATATTTGTAAAAAAAAATACTGAAAAATAACTAGTGATACCCAAATGATAGTAATAAAGTCGCTATATCTGAATTTTTTCACCTGTTTGGAGTCAAATCTTAATAATCAAATAGGAAAAATGTAAAAGCCAACTGCAAATTTTATGCCAACCATGTCTGATTATTTGATAGAAATAGTATTTTTATATTATTTCAACACAACTTGTAAAAACCATGAAAAACAATATTTTTTTTATTGAAAGTTAACACAATTTTTGTTCTGAGTGTGATCAAAGGTGTCACAACTCTGTTTACTTAAGTAGAGCCGTATCTAAGAACTCTAGGCCTACTTCAGGATTTGGCGACACTTCCTCATTCATTTGGCGATCGTCTTCAATTTTTTTTCTGGCCATGCTTGTGCCTCGATGATAAAATCCGATTTTCTACAAAAAGGGCATTCTATTAAACGATCTTCGCAGCAGGGTTGAATGATTTTAAACCTATAATGACGCAATAAAAGAGTATCTAGGGCATTTTCGAATACAAACTATTGATATAAATACGTTATTAGAAAGGGAGAAATTGATCGTGATAGAAAATAAACTTGTTTAGTATGTTTATTGAAATATAGCTTCAAATGTAAGGACATAATATTTTAGCCTTACTAAAAGGAGACGCATATTAAGTAGTGTAACTTTGGCCATCATACGGTTTTTTAAATTTAATATATTTTGTACAGCATTTGTTGCTAACATATTTCTTCATCCGTTTCTTATTTGATTGATTTTATATTGCATAATGTTTATGTTATTCAAATCGAAGACTCAGATATTAATTTTAAACACTCAAAATACCCTCTAAAAGGGATAAAAAAATTGTTCAAGTGCAAACTAGGTTTCACTATTTGCGATCAAAAATTTTTTAAAAATGTTTACATTAAATGGTTTTATAAAATCTTCTCAATACTTTGAATTTATAAATTTAATAAATTTATAACATTTGTTAAATTTTAAATAATAAAATGAAGGAATCAATATTTATAAAATAAGGAAAAAATGTATTTGACTAGGAAGCCAGTTATTAATTATCTGTTAAAATTATTAAGTAAAAAAACCAAGAATTACGTCGTTTTTTCAGTGTAATTGTGTATTCTTCTTGTGCAATACTCTTTATAGTTTTAGAATCCGGTTACACAAGAAGATTTTTTTTTATTATTTCAACACAACTTGTAAAAACCAAAGAAAAACAAAAATTTTTTTTTTTGAAAGTTAACACAATTTTTTTTCTGAGTTTGATCAAAGGTGTCACAACTCTGTTTACTTAAGTAGAGCCGTATTAAGAACTCTAGGCCTACTTCAGGATTTGGCGACACTTCCTCATTCATTTGGCGATCGTCTTCAATTTTTTTTTTTGGCCATGGGTTGTGCCTCCCATGGAAAAAAAACCGATTTTTCTACAAAAAGGGCATTTTATTTTAAAAGATCTTCGCAGCAGGGTTGAATGATTTTTTTAAACCCTATAATGACGCAATAAAAGAGGGATTAGGGCATTTTTTTGGGAAAACAAACTATTTATAAAAAATACTTTTTTTTTAGAAAGGGAGAAAATTTACGTTGGGTAGGAAAAAA
>JAFNEN010003019.1:0-12289 GCA_019343175.1 Oedothorax gibbosus
TCCTGTTCACGGTGTACAGCAACGTGGGAGAGGAGCAGATGGGCGATGGGGTGTGGCGACAACGTCACCTTCGCCTGCAGAGGGACGGCCGACGTGCCCGGCTGGCCACCGTCACTTTTCCCTGTGGTTCGTCAATGGACGGAAAGTAAGATTGGCTGAGATTTATGTCTTAACTTCTTAATGGCGTCTTTATGCTACGGCGTCTTTATGTGTTAAACGTCTGAAAGGGTGGCGTCTTTATGCGTTAATGTCGTTTTTTTTGTCTTAATGTCTTAACGGCGTCTTTTTGTGTTTACGCCTTAAAGGAATCTTTTATGTTTTTACGTCTTAACGGGCGTATTTATGTTTTTAACGGGCTTAACGGCGTATTTATGTCTTAACGGTGCCTTATGTTTTAAACGGCGTCTTTTTGTATTAATGCCTTTACGGCGTCTTTTTGTATTAATGTCTTTACGGGTCTCTTTTGTATTAATGTCTTTACGGCGTCTTTTTGTATTAATGTCTTTACGGTTCTTTATGTCTTAACGTCTGAAAGGTGTGGCGTCTTTATGCGTTAATGTCGTTTTTTTTTTCTTAATGTCTTAACGGCGTCTTTTTGTGTTTTACGCCTTAAAGGAATCTTTTATGTTTTTTACGTCTTAACGGCGTATTTATTTTTTTTACGGCTTAACGGCGTATTTATGTCTTAACGGTGTCCTTATGTTTTACGGCGTCTTTTTGTATTAATGCCTTTACGGGTCTTTTTGTATTAATGTCCTTTACGGCGTCTTTTTGTATTAATGTCTTTACGGTGTCTTTTGCCTTAACGTCTGAAAGGTGTGGCGTCTTTATGCGTTAATGTCGTTTTTTTTGTCTTAATGTCTTACGGCGTCTTTTGTGTTTTTACGCCTTAAAGGAATCTTTTATGTTTTTAACGTCTTAACGGCGTATTTATGTTTTTTTCGCTTAACGGCGTTATTTATGTCTTACGGTGTCCTTATGTTTAACGGCGTCTTTTTGTATTAATGCCTTTACGGCGTCTTTTTTATTAATGTCTTTACGGCGTCTTTTTTGTATTAATGTCTTTACGGTGTCTTTATGTCTTAACGTCTGAAAGGTGTGGCGTCTTTATGCGTTTAAATTCGTTTTTTTTTTGTCTTAATGTCTTAACGGCGTCTTTTTGTGTTTACGCCTTAAAGGATCTTTTATGTTTTTACGTCTTAAACGGCGGTATTTATGTTTTTACAGCTTAACGGCGTATTTATGTCTTAACGGGTGTCCTTATTTTTAACGGCGTCTTTTTGTATTAATGCCTTTACGCGTCTTTTTGTATTAATGTCTTTACGGTGTCTTTATGTCTTAACGTCTGAAAGGCGCGGCGTCTTTATGCGTTAATGTCGTTTTTTTTGTCTTAATGTCTTAACGGCGTCTTTTTTTTTGTCTTAATGTCTTAACGGCGTCTTTTTTTTCTTAACGTCTTAATGGCGTCTTTTTTTTTCTTAACGTCTTAATGGCGTCTTTTTGTCTTAACGTACCTTAACGGCGTATTTATGTCTTAACGGCGAATAAGCATAAATGAGCGCAGTTCTCCAAATCAACTTGTCTCTGTGTTAATCCAACGAGGTCATCGTCACACTAGAGCTCACGGGAGCTCTCGGCGACCGGCGTCGAAATTTAGAACCTAAGTAAATGACTAACCAACACATGAGTATTCACCCCAAACGCAACCGATAAGGGCGACATCGCGTACGCAGCGTTGTGACTTTTGAGCATATTTAACTTTGCACTTCCTTTTTCGTGTTTACACTATTTTTTTTTTAAATTAAACTTTCCACAACGAACACCCCCTGCTGTTTTTCATCCTGGAGAATCGGATGTTTTTGTTTTGTAGATCTAAAACATATGACATATTCGAATCATGGACCTTCAAATCTCCAGTCCAACGCTCTCCCAACTAAGCTCGTTCGGCCCGTTGAGAGGTACGCATACAGGTGAACAGTTGTCTTCGCCTGAAGTCTTAATACTCTTTACTCGGTTAAAAACAGAAACAACTATATTTACTTAAAACAGCCCGATACCACTGAAGACCCACCGAGTATATGCGGAGTACGTGCTCGTTAAATTTGTGGGTCCGAAAGTCCTGTGGGCGGTCATGGCGCAGTTTCCCACGGGTACAGGTCCCTGGAGACTATTTCCCTCCCCTTCAGGGACATGTCTAAATTCTGGAGGTGGCGACAGATGGCAGCATCTGTCACTTATGTGTGAGTGTGTGTTGTGTGTGTCTGTCTTACTTGACGAAGGTTTATAAGCGGGTCTCTGACCAAGCACACAAACCTGAATATATGTCTACCAACCAACCAACTGTAAACAGTTTATTTTTACATTAAAAAACTTTTAAGAGAAAATAACAGTACTTTTTCTGTAAGTATATGGTATTTTTCTGAAAAAGTTAAGTTTTCTTTCTCTATTTTTTTTACCGTGCACAGTGGGAATGTTTCAGATGATGTAATGCTCTTGTTTTCATTTTTCAATCGTCTTGCGATTTCTTTGGTTGTTACGATTTCACTCTTAAAGTGAGCGTTTCTATTGTCTGCTTGTTCCATTTCCGAGGTCTTTCCGTGTGCAACTTATTTTTATACTTTCTTTTTATGAAACATTATCAGTTTTATTTCGATTATGTTATAAGTATGCAAAGAATTACCGAAACGCCAATATTGTTGGAAATCCTTAGTTTAGATGATATTTTGTCTTAATAAGAGTGCGCGGGCTGGGAAGCCCAGTTGGTTAAGGCGTTCGCCTTGCATGCTGAAGGTCCCAGGTTCGGGTCCGGGCATCGCCAAATTAACTGCCGACCTATAAACGGCCCGTGCAGCCAAAAAATGTCCGGCGAATAATACCCCGTGTGGAGTGCACGTTATAAAGTTATAAATATGCTCCAAAGTCCCGACGCTGCGTACGATATCGCCCTTAACGGATGCGTTGGGTGCCTACTCAGATGTCGGCTCGTCACCCGCTGTGGATATAAATTACGACGCCCGTGGCCATTAGCCCTCGTGTAATTCTAGTGTGACAATAACTCAAACTAAACTAAAATTTAATAAGAATGAGGAAATAGACGAAAATAAACTTTTCTTTCTATGCAAGATTTTTTTACAAATGTTTTGAACAACCAACAGCACAGCAAGAAGTTGTCATTAACAAATTTAATAAGTAAAATATTCTTACAAAACTCATTTTCGAATACCAAAACATAAGTAACCCCAGGCAACAAATGACAACAAGACCGTTGGGCTATTTCCATCCACAACGTGAAACAACCCCATTGGCCGCAATATTCTCCCCGTTGAGCGCTAACGATTACTGCTTGGCATAGACTGGAAGGAAGCTTGGAGAACCGGTTGCCAATCTCTTGAAGTTGGCGGTACTCCTGTATACTTGCACGAAGTATAGTCCGCGGATGTCATTTGTTAGCATCCCAAATATTTTGATTATGGGATATTCTACTTTGAAAACAGGTAGAGAACGTAAAGGTTTGCCGACCCGGCGGCGCAATGGTTAGGGATCTAGCCTTTGGAGCCACTGGGTTCGGGTTCGAATCCCGGTAAGGCATGGATGTTTGTGTTTGTCGAGTATATGCGGAGTACGTGCTCGTTAAATCTGTTGGGTCCAAAAGTCCTGTCGGCGGTCATTGCGCAGTTTCCCACGGGTACAGGTCCCTGGAGAATATTTCCCTCCCCCTCAGGGACATGTTTAAATTGTGGAGGTGGCGATAGATGGCAGCATCTGTCTTATATGTGTGTATGTCGTGTCCGTCCTTCTTGACGATGGTTTATAAGCGGGTCTTTGTGACCAAGCACACAAGCCTAAAAATATATGTCCACCAACCAACGTAAAGGAGGCAGGGTTGCCAATCCCATGGCGTTTGGTGAACACATGGGATTATTGGGTTAGTTTGGTTGTAAATAATGTATCACACTAAAACTACACACGGGTTATTTGTGAAAGGAGGATTCTAGTTAATTGCTGATGGTCGTCATCAATTACACATGCGTTTCCTTTCTATCTTGACTTGATCGTCAATAGATTTGCATCATCTGTAGCATGTATTATATTTAACGCATTCAGTATCACCCCGGGGAACGCTATAAGTCAAAATATAGCTATGCAATAATAATGAAACCGATGCAAGTTCGAACTGCACTTCACTTGATAATCTGTTTCTACACCTTAAAAAAATACGCGCCTATAACAGCAATCAATCGCTAAATATAGTAACTCTTGTATAAACCAAAACCTTCCTTACCCTTTATCAAAGTAGACTCTTCCACAATCAAAATATTTGAGATGCTATAGTTAAACTCATAGCTTCCTTGCACAGTGCCACGACAATGGACGGAGCTATAAAACGCGCGGAGCAATCAGATAAAGACAAAATAAAAAGGATGAATTTTTCTCTTCATCTGATTGCTCCCAACGTTTATAGCTCCGCCCATGGTCGTGGCTTCTGTGCAAGGAAACTATGAGTTTAACTCTAAAAAGTGATGACTATACTAGTTGGTTCTTTCATTTAAGCTGCACAATGAATCAATTGTGTGTGTTGCAGGTGGCACCGGATCGCGCTGAGCATCAAGGGCGACTCGGTGACGCTGATCAGCGAGTGCGGGCGCCAGATGACCGAGTCGCTGGGGCGCAGCGAGGACGCACACGTCGACCTCACGGGCATCATCGTCGTGGGGTCACAGCTGGTGGACAGCGTCTACTTCGAGGTACAGCATGCTCATTAGGGTGGCTCGAAAAAGACTTATTTTCGAAAATCAAAAACGGCTAGTGCGGAAAAGTTGCCTTATGGCAAGGCCATTAATGGGGTAAAATCTTAACTAAATCAAAAAATATCTTCAGGTGCCCAAATGACCTTGAAATTTAGCCATTTTCTAAAAAATCGGCTAAAATTTGTCCGAAATCCCTATAGCTTCAAAATTATAAAGGGTAAAAATTATTTAATGAAGAAAAATAGTAGTTTGACACTTCAACTTGCATTTAAAACCAAAAAACCGTTAAAAAATTCATAATTACTGTATGTAATGACGCGGGAAGCGGCCCCCTGCGTAACCCACAGTATCTACATGAAATGTGGTAAAACGGTGCAGCTAACCCGAAAAGTATTATTTAGGTTTCTGTCAAACAGAAAGAAACCTCCTAAATATTTTCTAGATGTGTTTAAGTTTTAAAAAGATGTCTGTGTCATTTCGATAAATTTCCGGCATGCCCGTCGCGTGGGCAGGGGACTGCAGCAATCACCCCATTTGTAGCTCCTTTACAGTACTATTTGTGGTTTTCTATATAACACCATGAAACTATCTAAGCAACATATAGAAGAGCTGAAATTTAAAATGATATCTATTAGACTTGCCTACAGGCCCCTCAGACGGGCATTTGACAGAGACGGTCACTCTCGATAAGCGCTTATTGATGGTTCAGTTGCGATTCCTTTTGAAATATGCATTTTGACATGAAAATTAGTAAAAGTACTTACCAATTTTTATGCAGCTCTTTGCTTGCTTGTTTTCTTTCAGAAAACAACTCAGAACTCACCACATGGAGGTGGCTGCAAATTCCACCGTGTTCCACCACTCTCACTCACTTTCATAGATGTACTTTAAAGTTCTCATATAGCTTTCAAAAACTGACATTTGTTTTCAAATGTTGGCAATGCATTTCTTGATGCAATTCTGGATCTTATAAATCCGTCACGTGCATCATGTCCACAAACTGCAGAAGAAGCCTCTGTAACAAGTTTAATACAACGCTCTACTGCTTATGTATGGCATGGATATTTTACAATATCAATTTCATCAGGAACCTCCAATATCACTGCATTAAGTTCATCATCAGAAATGTTAAATGTTAGAGGAGGCTCAGAGAGAAATTTCAACGTGACTCCAATCAATCATAAAGAAATATTCTTCTGCTTCAAAATTGAGTTTAGGTGTTTCAAATCTGCGAATATTGGGTCTTTCTTTCGACAATTTTTTGCACTTTAGAATTCTTCGAAGGCTAAGTTCTCTAACATGCCTCCTACTGTTAGTTATAATTGACAACAAAATGTTTTCCGGATGTCCAACATATCCATTTCTTTGTATAGTTTGATGAACTATGTTTTAAAATCATCAGGCAAATATCGAGACTTTTTTTTATCATGTTAAATATATGCAGACTGCTATCTCGACATGATGACTTTGTTTTTATTTCAAACCATGAACTTGAATAGACATATATTTTAGCATAACGACAAATTATGCTAAAATTTGTAAGTTTTCTGATGGTTCCACTGTTGCAACGTACAAACGTAAAATTCTATTGGCAGTGGTTAACCATCTGGAATGGTTCAGTTTCCCTGGATCTTTGTATGCTAGTCTGGCAGAAATGGATCCTTCCGAAATACCAATGCATATTATAAAGGTATCTTTGATCTGTACTTAATAGATTTTCATCAATATCTGTCTAAGTTACTTCAAATTTCTGAAATTCTACGACTGGCATCTTTTCGCAAGGATCTAGTTTTTTTCCTATTTCTCCGCAATATTAACTACTCATATGCAAACGTCCCGTCATGAATCCCGTCAGACTTTTTTTTATCATGTTAAATATATGCAGACTGCTATCTCGACATGATGACTTTGTTTTTATTTCAAACCATGAACTTGAATAGACATATATTTTAGCATAACGACAAATTATGCTAAAATTTGTAAGTTTTCTGATGGTTCCACTGTTGCAACGTACAAACGTAAAATTCTATTGGCAGTGGTTAACCATCTGGAATGGTTCAGTTTCCCTGGATCTTTGTATGCTAGTCTGGCAGAAATGGATCCTTCCGAAATACCAATGCATATTATAAAGGTATCTTTGATCTGTACTTAATAGATTTTCATCAATATCTGTCTAAGTTACTTCAAATTTCTGAAATTCTACGACTGGCATCTTTTCGCAAGGATCTAGTTTTTTTCCTATTTCTCCGCAATATTAACTACTCATATGCCAACGTCCCGTCATGAAACAAGACTAATAGGGGGTGAGAGGGGGGGGGGGGGGAGGTGTGAAACAGAACCTCCTCAAGTGGGTACTTGACGATTGATTTAATGTTAACATGTGGGTTTCTATGCATTTCGAGGGGAACTTAAATGTCGATTTATGTGATGCGTTTTATTTAAAACGGTGCGTTTCATAATCCAGATGTGCCCCCTTTTGATGGGCCTCTATGGGTGCATAACTATTGTGGGCTGATTGGTAGAATTCAAAACTTCAACTCTTTTGAAGAAAAGTTTCTCGGAGAGTTTCATATGTTGGTTAGAAAACCGCAAATAGTGCTGTAAAGAAGCTACAAATGGGGTGACTGCTGCAGTCCCCTGCCCACGCGACGGGCCTGCCGGAAATTTATCGAAATGACACGGACATCTTTTTAAAACTTAAAAACATCTAAAAAATATTTGGGAGGTTTCTTTCTGTTTGACAGAAATCTAAACAATATTTTTCGGGTCAGCTGCACCGTTTTACCACATTTTATGTAGATACTGTGGGGTTAAGCAGGGGGCCGCTTCAAGGGTCGTTAGATACAGTAATTATGAATTTTTCAACGGTTTTTTGGTTTTAAATGCAAGTTAAAGTGTCAAACTACCATTTTTCTTCATTAAATAATTTTTACCCTTCATAATTTTGAAGCTATTGGGATTTCGGACAAATTTTAGCCGATTTTTTACAAAATGGCTAAATTTCAAGGTCATTTAGGCACCTGAAGATATTTTTTGATTTAGTTAAGATTTTACCCCATTAATGGCCTTGCCATAAGGCAACTTTTCCGCACTAGCCGTTTTTGATTTTCGAAAATGAGTCTTTTTCTAGCCACCCTAATGCTCATTTCGTTCACAATTGAAGAGCTTAGGGGAAGAACGTGCACATCAGGGCCGGATTTTTAAATAGGCTAAGCAGGCTGTAGCCTAGAGCGGCGAATTTTTTGTAGAACAGTTTAAAAAATTCGCCTATTTTGCTTTCGATTTAGTGTGTCCTAAAGATACATAGATGACTCTAATATGTGTATCTATTTTAAACAGCACATACCACCCTATTTTGCAAACTTCCACAATTCAAAAATCATCCGGCGATTCTGAAATCGGGAAATTCTGGCGTTTATGAAATCGGGAAACTGCGGTGATTTTAAGAAAACTCAATTTCGGCAGTTAAATAAGTAAAAGCCAATTCCTGTCAATCCTAAATTTTAAGGAAACTCCGGGAATCTTTTAAAATCGTGAGACTCTAAGTGATATCTACTATAAAACAAAAAAAGCACTTTTCCTGGGGAATCAAACTTTTTTTGAGGCGGCAAATTTTACGCCCAATTAAAGCGGCATTCGGAATAAAAAAATTATTATAAAGGTACAAATATTTTTAAAAAAGAAAACAAATAATTCACATCAATGTGTAAACCGTAAACGTATTTATAGTACTAATATTTCGTAGCAAACATGCTCGCTGCGAGGGCAATTGCACCCCCATCCTCCCGGATTTCAAAGTTGAAAAAAAAAATAGTAGAACAGTTTAAAAAAAAATCGCCTATTTTGCTTTCGAATTAGTGTGTAAAGGTACATAGATGACTCTAATATGTGTATCTATTTTAAACAGCACATACCACCCTATTTTGCAGCTAACCAGCTACCTTTCCCCGAAGGGGGAGAATATTGTGACAGGATCGGCAAATCAATCGTAGCCTACAAGTGGTAAATCTTTAAATGTGACCCTGCGTGCCTGAATGACAGAAAGGTGAAAACGAGAAAGTTTTTAGTTTGCATTCAGATCTGTTGAAAACGGCACTTGCAAACCGTAAAAAATATACTAAACTTAAGGTTTAAAACATAAGGGAATATTGTTATTTTTAAAAGAGAAATAACATGTTCCCTGACAAAAAAAAATCTCATTTTTTCCAAAAATGTCACTTACCACGTTCTTCCACTAAGCTCTTCAATTGACTTACTATCTCTATTGGGCAACTAAAGCCAAACTACATTTTTTTTTTGTTTTTACCACCAATTTTATAATACAATTATAACCTACAGAATTAATACCTAATAAATACATTTAATGACCTTCTTCCAGGGCGACAGTCAGCAACTCCAAATCATAGAGTTAGGAAGGAGAGGTAGAGGGGTCTACGAATTCAAATGGTTTGAAGCAGGGCTGTCAGGTTTTTCGAGCTACTGCGCATCACATACTGGCACTGAGGTATCCCAAGATGCACCGCTCTAGCCGTGTTTTGAGCTACTGCGCATAACATAGTGACCGAAACTGGCACTGAGGTATCCCGAGATGCACCGCTCTAGCCTGCTTCATTTGTGCGCTACTGCGCATATACCATGGACCTCTCTATTCTCTTTCCTACCTCTATGCTCCAAATCGTGCCGATTGCAGCTCTCCACTGCCTTGAGTACAGTGGCGGATTAATACAATTTTGTCGGAGGGGGCGGTCAGCAAAACCAGAAGGGGGGGGGGGATTTTCTTAAAACTGTTCATTTTTAGACGCCCTCATAAATTAGCTTTGGCGCCTCATCAATTTATATTATTAATTATTCTAGCAGTATCTATTTATATACCCGTAATTACATTAATTACTAATTGTGGATGAATTTAAATACTAAATAAATAAATTTAATTACTAGTTAAAAATTATTAATTACTAATTAGACTAATAACCTTACATTTATTTAATTTAGAACTAAATTTCAAATGTAAGCATTCTTTTTTTTAAATATACATAAGCTTACAAATTATTGACATTCTCACACTTCCTAGAAAAAATTGAATTTTTGTCTACTAAAGATTGATAGAATACTTACGCCGCCGATGATTTTTGTTCTCAATGGAATGGGTATATTAAAATATGCAATCTTTAGTAAACTGTTTAATTTGATCAATTCGCTTATGTAAGAAAGAACTTTTTCATGACTTACTTTATTCTTCAATGAATTGTCTTCTGGCTCCTGATCATACAACTTATTTTCGTTTCTCACTTATTTCGTTACTGTCAAAATCACGCAAAGCAGTTGAATTAAAATTGCGAGCAGTCTCTTTTACAACTGACGCTTTTTTACAAAAATCTGCACGTGATGTGCACCTGGCCGAACACATTTTAGCACACACCAAGTTTTCTATGGTCATTCTTATTTTTTAATGCATTCGTTGTTCTTATAATGCATTATTCGGTCTTAAAATGTATTTATCGTTTTTGAATGTGTTCAAAGAATTCGTTGTTCTTGGAATACATTCTTCCAACAAGTTTTGAAACAAATAAATTTCATTTGTCTGCGTTTAGTTAAATTATTATTTTTGCAGTAGGGGAGGGGGACAGGGGCCCTCGGATAATCCACCCGCGTATTATCGGGAGTTTACTGTATATCTTTAAAATATACTACATCCAAAACTTATTCAAGAAAAAACGCGTTAACAAAATAAATTCATTTTAAATAATAGCTCAGGTAACTAAGCTCGTTTTTCTTATTCAATTATGTATTTTACATAGAGACAAAAAGCAGTATTACAAAAGTATTAGTAGTTTTAAGTCATAAAAATAGGATCATACATGGATAAGGGCCGTGTGGTAACTCCACAATCAGCATATGTAATCTCTGTACAGTACATGATAGACATTTTAAAAAAAGTTTTTTAATGAAATTGAACAATAATATAATATTCAATAATTAAGTTTTGAAGTTTAAATGACTTATTTTATGTATTACAAATAAGGGTGTTTTTTACTAATAATTAAATTTAACAATTTCATATGTGCAGAATTTTCATTCATCAATTTCAAAATGCCCGTTGTATAAAAAATATGTATTGTGTTCAAAATGTATACACGAATATGGTTTTGGAGATTCTGAAAAGAAATTTAAGTTTTCCACTTTAAAAAATGCGTAGTTAAAACGAATCTGACGAAAAAAATACCATAACCGAATTATTATGTGGAATTTTTTTCTTATAATTATACAAGCTCACATTTTTCGAAGTATCTAACCTCATATTCATATTTAGGACCTTCGAAAACATACATATAAACTTCTCAGAAAAAAATCAATTTTTACTAGAAGTTTTAATTGCATATTCGGATTTGCTATTTTTTTCACACAAAAAGAATGAAGGGTCACGCGGATATATTCTTACATCAAATTTCCGCTTTTATATCTTCTTTTGCCTTTTTCCTTCCCATAATAAAAGATTTAGAAGAGTTAACAATTTTTGTTTTTACCCTCTTTTGAATATAAGAAAGGAATAATTGGACATGGTCATGCATGGACTAAACCATTTTTCCGTTCTTTAAAAAGTATCAATATGTTCTTTAACCCAGTTTAAGCGTCTGAAGTATATTATATTATTATTAATTTTTAATATCAACTTTATTTCGGAGAGTCGGACAAATTATTAAGTGAAGTGGATTTCCATCACGGGGTCAAGAATAAAATACATTGACGATATAGGGTTTTCGTTGGGACCATTTGAAAGGAGAGCAAAAATCGGAGAATCGTTATATCCCGGGATTCAATAGAGTTGTTCAACATGTAAAATGACACGTTTAAATATGGAAGTTTATGGAGTAACGTTACACTTCAAATTTGGAGTAAACTTGCACCAAACGGGAGGAAAACTAGAATGATATTCTGAAAAATTAGTCAGATATTTCAGAATTGTTGTAATGTTATAAAAAAATCATGGTATCGTTAAACAATTTTGTTGGCAGTGCTTAATCCAATTTTATCGGGCGAATAACGCCACCCCCCCCCCCCTAGAACTCCCCCCCCCCTCCTAATCCGAAGTACTGAAGGGGGGATAACTTTTCCCAAGAAAAATTCAAAACATCAACGCCCGCCGAGTAGAAGTAAAAACTTCCCAAATTCCCCCTGCTATTCAAATTGGGAACGGGAATTGACCGGGGACAATTTGACCGGGAGAATTTTCCCTTTGGGAAATTTTCCCGGGGGAACTTTGGTGATAGGGTGCCGGGTGGCAAGGAAAAAAAGAATTGGGTATAGTTTTAAAGGGGAAATTTAGTTAAAATTAATGTTTTTTTTTTATCAATTTTTTAGTTATTAATTAATAAATATCCATAAATTTTTTAATTTAAAAATAATTAGAAAAAAAAGGGGGCTTATTAATTGATTTAAAAATGAATACTAATTTTTAATTTAAAATCGGATTAATTATTAATTATTTAAAAATTTTTATTATTAATCCACTGTTTTTTAAAAAAATTTTGTTGAAAGAAAAT
>JAFNEN010003020.1:0-12821 GCA_019343175.1 Oedothorax gibbosus
ATAAATGGGTCGGTCAGTTTCTGCTAATATTTTTAACGACCTCCGAAAATTTAAATAAGCTTGCTATTAGGGAGAGCGGGCTAAACCGGACACCCATTTTTTGACCTAGGTTTTGAGCTAGACGATCCCGTCAAGTGTTATAGTATATCGGCAGATCGCGCAAGTTTACAATATAGATATCGTTTAGCTATGCGTATGAGTATCAGTACCTCAGTAAAAAAAACCTGATTTTACTCATTTTCTTAAAATTTTCATCCAGTTCTAAAGAAAAGGTAAGTGAAGAATCTTTTCTTGTATGCTAGTAACTGTAAGATCATGATAAACTATTTATCTTAAGCTTTTTTTTGGTTGTTAGCGATGATTGGTTAAGTGATAGAATTTAAGGTTATTTTAATACTAAAAAATTTATACCCGTTCTTCGCACGGATTAAAAAAGTATCAAATCGTTCCAAATATTGTACCATATAACCTGTTATAGGATCATAAACTTATGTTATTGTTCCCCGCTCGTTATAAAGTATAAAATCCCGTTTCATTGCCTTAAAATTCAAAATGAAAATAATCTAAAAAATGCACTCATAAATGTCATCAAAATTTCCCCTCATAAATACATAAAACCTTTTAGCTCATTTGGCGCGTTTTGGGAAATAATTTAGCGAGAAAATAGATATAGCTACAAACACCCCCATTATACAGCTCTAACACAATGACCTTCGAACAACCGCCCAGCTTATAAATTATTTATAAAGAAATCGCCTATTTGGCGATTTTAGTTAATAATTTGGCGAGTTTGGCAACGTTTTTGGGCGAAAAAATAAATACAAAAACATTATAGCTCTAGTCCCGATGGCCTTTATTAACCATCATAGTTCAGTAATAGCTTAAAACTATACATTTATTGCTTAAATATGCATACATGCAGTCAACAGAAAAATCAATGAAAAATCATCAAATAAACCCACAATAAATCCTGGAATGAAGACTGGCGGAATTACGTCACTTGAAACATGTCAATTATTTTTCAAATTATGAATTTAGTTTCTGAAAGTAATGGCAAAAGAATAAAATAAACATTTTGAATTTTAAATGTTTCGTTAAAAGTTTTATTTAATTTTTTCAGCGATGGCATCAGGAAAGAGAAAAAATGATCGGATTTGAGCGAAAGTGGTGTATTTTTTCAGAAAATTCGAATTTTCTCTAAAAATGGAACAAATATGAAAAATCTAAGCCTCAGGTGCACACGTTGGTATTAAAGGGAATCTATCTTGAAAATTTCGAATTTCGAGGGCAGTATAAGTAGGTCTTTTACGATCCAATAAAACACACAGACACAACACACACCTCAACTCTCTTTATTATTATAGATATTGAAGCGATGCCAGATTGGGGAAATCGCACAGAAGTGTAGGGTTTAGCCCAAATGGTTTTGCGGCAACATACCTCAGGGCTATTCCACGAAAATTCAACCTCGGTCCAAAATTTCAAAATAAGTACTCTTCGTGTCACTACCATTTTAAAGATTGGAATCTCTGTTTTAACACACTGAATTTCATTGTTGAAATATATTTTTTTATAGAAAAAAAATTGCTTTTAACGAACCTGAAAAAAAAAAAATCCCATAATTTTAAAGTGTTAGTTCTTAACCTTTCGAAGAATTTTTTTAAACTTTCCAATTATTTTTTTAAAAAAAAATTTAATAATTGTTCCCTCATTGTAAAGTAACATTTAATGCTCTTACCAAAATAAAAAGTTGAAAAAATTTTACTTGTAATGGATACATTTATTACACCCTTTCAAAAAATGTCAACAATTGAAATTTAAGTTAAGTTAACAAAATTTTTTTTTTAACTTTTTTAATTTCAGAATAGAAATTTTTGGGCTGCAGGATCTTTATAAAAGATATTCCCCGTTTTCAATAAGTACTAAATAATACTAATTTGGACAAAATTTAAAAAATGAACTTGTACAGGTAAAAATTGCTTGGGAACTACTGACATTTTTTACTTGGTAACTGACGACATAGGTGTAGCGGCTATTTATTTACTTATTATTACCCCAGTTTGACCCTATGCAAAAAATTATTTTTTAATACAACTCAATTTTTTATGTTTGATTCAATCACTGTTTGGTCTTTTTTTAATTAAAAAAACGATCTTTTAACAGGACAGCCCGCTTTTTGTCTCACTGACCCTGCATGTTCGTGTTGACCCGTTTGTTTTTATTCCATATATTATGAATTTGCAACTAATTTTGGGTTTTCTCTCATCAGACTGGGCGGCTGGGGAGCCAGTTTGTTAAGGGTTCGCAAAAGTTAAGCGGAAAGTCCAGGTTCGGGTCCAGGCTCTCTAAAAAATAACTGCGACCTATAAACGGCCCGTGCGCCAAAAAAGTCTGATTAATAATACACCATGTAGGGGAGTGCCTTAAATATCGTCCAAAGTCCCACGCTGCGTAAGATGTCGCCCTTAATGGTTGCGTTGGGTGCTACTCAGGTGGGCGACTCGTCACCTGACTGTGGTTCTAAATTACGACGTGCATCACCAATAGCCCTTGTGTACCTAGTGTGATGATAATTAAACTAAACTAAACGCATCAGTATGTAATATTTCAGAGATGTCATTCAGTTACCATTTTTGTCAGTCAGTTACCAAGGCGGTTCTAAAAGCTGGTATTTTTTCAGGGTTTTAATATTTTGATATAAAATTGATGTGCTGGGATAGTTCATTTCTTCCACTTTAATATAGGCTTGACTTTTAAAAGCCCTCTTTTATATTCAGAAGAAAATGATATTGAATAATTGAAGTGTCAAAGAAGGTTGCAGATATGTCAGTCAGTTACCACAACTTTAAAATTTTTTAACAATTTCTATAAAGGGGTTCAAAATTGTAAACCAATTTGAATTAGTGAAAATTCTCTTTTAAAATAAAATAAACCTAATTTTTTTTTGTAAAACTATAAATTGTCCCGCTTTTCGTAAAACATTGTATTTCGTCCTCCGAATGTCAGTCAGTTACCCATGGAATGGCCCTACTCGATTGTAACTTATAGGGAAAAAAGGCCTACCAAAATGTTTAAATTTTATTTTAAGCCCATTAGATACAACATCAGAGACCTATCTCTTGTCATGTCCTATTCATTTTAAAATACTAAGATTTTTCGCATGGATTTACAGAATTTTTAAAAATAAAAAGAAAAATAACTCTGAAAAAAATTCTAGTCCAACTACCAAATCTGGTATTTTAATCGCATTTTCTGGGTCATATGGAAAAACCCAAAAAATTGGTTTATCTACCAGTATCTGTTCATAGTGACTTTATGGAAAATTACTAGAAAAATAGGTTTTCATTACCATTTTATGTTTGGTACGCATTTGGTTTTATTACTTTTTTGCAGTGGTTTTTATTTCCATATATAGTGGCTTTATTACCCTATATAGTGGCTTTATTACCGTATATAGTGGTTTCATTTCCGTATATAGTGGTTTTATTATCGTATTATATAATAGTATTATTGCCGTGTACAAAGTTAATATTAAAAAATAAGATTACATAAACTCCATGCGTAATCACCGTATTTCTATTATAAATTTTAAATTTCATTTCGCAAGAAATGTACCGGATCCATCGGGAAATGTCGCGCGGAGCTCCATTTTCATACTACTTTCAATAAAATGCAATATATACTACTAGTATAATTAGTTTAGTTTGCTTATATGACTTCTTTCGAGTGGCTACAAATGACTGCAACACAGCACCGCCATGTTTGATGAGTGACATTTACCATACATATATTGGTAGTCAAAATTTCAGCTAATACCGTGGTATTTGGTAGGTATCATTGCGCTCAACATGATCCGATCACCAAGCATATGGTAAAAAAGACCGATGCTTTCTGGAAATTAATTTGGTTTTTTAACCATGCTTCTCGTATAAAAACAAAGCGTATGGTAGGAAAACCATTTGTGCTGGTAAACATACTTTTCATAGTTGTAATCTTACCAAACGTACGGGTAAAAAGAGCTATAATTTTTGATACCAGAAATTCTAGTAATCCGTTACCAAAACGAATAGTAAGGTTACTAATTGAATGGTTTAAGTACCTGGTATTCTGGTTTTATTACTAAAAATACCATTCCCATACAATTATGGGGTTTTTTTGCAAGAATTTTTTTTCAGTTAATAATTATAGGGTTTTGCCTTTGAAAAAATTCATTGCACTTAATTCAATAGATTTTTTTTGTGGCAACGAATTTTGTCACATTTCCCCCACAATATTATTTTTTTAAGCAAATTTGTGAGGCCCCTCGTTGTTAAGTCCCCTCGATAAGCTTGCTATTCAATCAACCACTATCTTAGCACGGGCACGGTTACAAGGTTGCCATAACAGTTTTAGACCCTTAAGCAGTGTACTTGTTTTTTTTACCCTAATGGGCTGTCAGTGCTGCCATCTGTATTAAAATAAAGTAAAAGTAATTTTTTTCAACTATTAGTAATTAAAATAATAGTTATCAATCTTCGGCATATCATATAATGCCCTTCTGTATTTTTCAGCAAAACTTTCTTGTTTCTTGCCCTAATCTTTTTTAGAAACAGGCATAAAAAGTTTACTAATTTAAATCCGAAATTAAAAAATATATAGCATAACTATATACATATATTTTTTAATGTTAAAGACCTATTTTTAAGTAATATATTTTAACGCGTAAAACTGGAAAGGCAAATACTTGGCAGATGATGAACTTTTTTTTAAATCAATATTACTTCTTTAAAGATCATTCATCAGATTTTAATAATTTGGTATTCAAAGCCGAATATCCATAAGAAGTTGAAACCAGAGCCAACATGGATCTCAATGACGTTTATTGGTTGCAGTAGACGACTAATATATATACATACGTACTTCAGATATGACGTCAATTAGTAATCGATTTTATAATTTTTATAGACCTCATAGATTCTGTTTAGTTAAAATGGACTACTAGTGGATATAAGTTGAAATCTCCAGGTTATATGAAATTTATAGATATCATACGACATTTATATAGACGTGTAGTGGATAAATGTGGACATGCGCATGTAAAGAAAAGATGAGAAAATTCATTGCGAAGCTCTCGAAAATCCATCTTTTACGAAGTATCTAACACAAAAACCAATATCTTCGAAGTCCTTGATTTAGACATCTAATAGAAATATAATTTTGGTAAGTCGAAAAATATAACGACGTGCGCATCTATTAGATATCCAGAATATCAATGTCTAACAAATAAGAGTTGATGCTTATCTATTAGATGTCCTAAATATCTATGTCTAAATTAGTCTACACAGAGATATCTAATAGATATCCAAAGAATAGATTTTGTGGACAGATATGCCATAGATGTCCAATAGACATTTCGAACGGCTAATGGATCACGTAGATTAACAATAGATATCTTGTAGACAATAATGGCTATGTGGGATCACTTTTGCCACGATTATTGATTTGAAAAAGTTATTTTTTATGCACGCTATTATTAAAAAGTACTTTTTTTCACTCTTTTCAAAAGATGCCAGCATTTCAAGGATGTATAGATCGTTTTACGTAAAAACATTATGCACGTGAATTATTTTTTAACTAATAATATTTTATTTTTTTCACGTAATTATAAAAAATAATGTATGCAACGCATAAGAAAAGTATTTTAAAACACGTGTCATTATTTCACTAGTTTTAAAAGGTATTACTTTTCACACTAGTTACGTAAATAACTATTTCACGTTTTATGGGGGAGGGGGGGGGGGGATGTCATATATATTACTGGAAAGAGAAGAATAAATTTAGTTTTTTAATTTTATAGAATTACTTTTTTAGAAATAAAATATGTAGTGGATCATAGCAGAAATGTTATACTTTACTCGTGTCTGTGGTTTGAATGTCCTATTCCTAGTTAAAATGCAATCTGCATTTACTAGAATTATTTTAAAGTAGTATGTCAAATGTGTGATACATTTAGCATTCATTACCAGATTTGTTCCAGTGATTAACTTTCCGACTATGAAATCGTCATTAAATTTTCATAAATCATCTTTTATTAACGTTGGTTGAAAAAAAAAACTGCAAAAAATAAAACGGAGACTATTTGCACACTTTTTGTAGCTAAATAGTCGAGTCACAAACTAAACTATACTTCGAAATGCAATAAGCCTGGTCAACCTAAATGCATTTGAAAGCAAATGTTTTGAATGATGGCTGGAAGAGAAGTTGTCTAAATTTTTAAAATGTTTCCCAATTATTGATATACTAACAATATTTTAACTACTCTTCTTGCAATATTTTTTTAAATATTTGAGGTGCTCACTTTACATTTTGTTCCCCTACGAATTTAATATTATAGCATTACTTTAAAAAAAATCTTGGTCTTTTTAGTTGTGTTTCATACATTTGTGTCACCCTTGACGCAAATATGTGTCAAGCATCGCCAATATTTGCCCTTTTTGCCTCAGTCACACTCCTTCCACAATATTTCTAGATTTATTTCTAATGGTGTCGTCGAAGGAATCCCAGCCAGGATCCTTGCGCGAAACTGGCTAGGGTGCATTAACTCTTATCCATCTCCAGATTTCTTAAGGTTAAGAATTTCAGGGGCGGTTTTAGTTGATGAAGCCAGCATAGTGATAAATATATAGGGTCAGGGCCGTGTGGTGCTATGATGCAGAGATACGAACGCCTCAGGCGGCACTTGACTAAGGGCGGAAAATTTCGGGGGTGCTTAGCTATGAGTAAATTACACTTATCTTTTTTTTTTATTTTTAGTCCCGTAAAGAAAAGACCACTACGCATATTACTAAAGGAGCGGCAATTCGGGTGAACGGCCGCAAATGGCGGGATGCGCCCTCCGGTCGGCGGCATTACACCAAAGGCTTTACACGATGTTTGTCTAAACCTAAAGCATATGTGTTTACGCTTCATTTCTTGTTTTCTCCTAAAAAAAAGCTTCATTCCACTGCGGGGTGACATCAGGGGGTGGACCATGACTGGGTGAAACCCGATACGTACCACCGACTTTCCCGAAAGAGGGGGGGGGGATCCTTATCTTCAGCACAGTAAATATAAGCGGTCGGGGGGGGGGGGGGTCAAAATACTTCTCGGTAAAGTGACACTTTGGGGGATCTCCTGCTATTGGTCTTCAGAAAAAGGCGGAAAACATACAAAGATGAACCAGTTCACGAAGTCATTTCAAGACAATCGTTCATCCAAGCGGTTGAAGTTAGTAAATTTTGTATAGATTATTACGATTTTAAGTTATTTGAATCGGTTATTTTTAGCATAAGTAAAAACAATATTTTATTACCTGCAATAAATAAATTAAAAAGATTGATTTACTCTGATTTTTACACTATAAAATATCCAAGAATACAACGTAAACTCCCTTAAGTATGAAAAAAAAATTGGCACTTTTTTTTTGAAAATCAATCTAGAAGGGTTTTTTTATGTAATGAGCATAAAAATAGGAACTATAGCAACGTTCCTTTGAAGTCAACTTAAACAACGTTCATTCAAAATTCAAATCAATTTAATTTAAATAAACATAAATCACACAGAAGTCATTAATATATCATATTAATAATTGTATTAATTTTACATATATCATATGAAGGGGTTCAAACATTGCGCCTATTTTCAGGAAGCTAGTATTGAAAGTAATCTATACATTTATTGTTTCCTTATATCGGATTCAAGGTGTGAAAATCATTTTTTAATTAAAAAATAAGATTAAAAATTGATGGTTTCTATTAGGGGGGGGGGGGGATATTGCTGAAACCGATTAATGTACTTCAAAATGAAATTATGATTTATTTAAGACACTGCATTATTTTTTTTGTGTGAAACAAAGTTAAACATAAATTTTATGTTTAAAAATTCACCAGGATCTTAAAATTATATTTAGTGGTATTAATATTGATTAAATTCCCTACATATGATTTCAATTTTAATTCAAATCATATTTTATTAAACGTTTAAAGTTATTCTCATTTGTTTATTATTAATTTAGTCTGGATATTAAAAAAATCATAATGAGTTCTATATAAGCGTTTGGAAATGTACTATCTATTTTGTTCTGGCAGGGTAGCAGGCAGGTCAACTACCTTACCTAAAAAAATTACTTAAACCATTTATCCAAACGCTGAATAATTTTATATTGAGTATATCAAGAGAAAATTTGACCATGCCATTTTAACTTCAACAATACGTTTATAACGTAAAAAGTGGAATATTTTATAAAAGCTAGATTCATTTGTCTGTCCCACTGCCTCAATAATTATTTAAAATTGTAGAAATTGGAATGTATACATAATTATAAATGGACACAAGAAACAAAGTGCTGAAAAAATAGCACTTTTGCCCTCTCTTTGGTTTGGTTAACTACTTTATTTTAAGAAAATTTGATATTGGATTATAATTATTAAGGAATTTTCTGTCTAAGTTTGTAGAACACAATGCTTTAATTTGTTGTTCAATGGTACACAGTTAAAAATGAAGATCTCAAAAATGGATACTAGAACGTTCTCATTTTATTGCGAGAACAATACTCTCTAAAACAAATACTTGAAATATCAATTTTGAGATCATGTACGTTTTTAAAATTCAACAAATTTAGTAGAAAATTGTGTAATCGAATAATTTATATAGTATTTTTCATATTGATTTAGATTGGGATTCATATTCATAACATCAAATATCTATTACATAGATGTATGTACATAAAATCTAATTTAAAATTTCAAAATTAAAAAAAATCTAAATAAAAACACGCGTGCGTTGTCATCACGATTATTATTATTATTTTTGACGTATGGACACAGGTGGACAGAAATTGTTCCAGTTTCGGGTGAAAAAAAAACAGACTTATTATGAAAGCAATAAAAAAAAATCAAGGGCTGCATTTTAAAGACTTGCATCATATGAAAAAATTGTACCACACGGCCCTGTATAGGGTCACTCGAAAAGTGTTACAGTGTTAGGTTAAGTTAGTTGGAATTATCGTCGCACTAGAGCTACACGAGCACTACTGGCGAAGGGCGTCGTAATTTTGAATCATAATCAAGTGACTTAGCCGACACCTAAGTAGACATGCACCCAACGCAACCGTTAAGGGCGACATCGGAACTTTGGAGCATATTTAACATGCATTCCCTCTACACGGAGTATTTATTATTCGTCGGAAATTTTTGGCTGCACGGGCCGTTTATAGATCGGCAATTATTTTGGCGGTTTAACCCCAACCTGGGACCTTCCGCATGCAAGACGAAATCCTTAACCGACTGGGCTCTCCAGCCCCTTGAGCACAGTATTATGATTAGAGTCGTTATTAGTATTATGATTAGTCGTTAAGATCTACTAATGTAGACAGAGTCGTGGCAACTTTGGCGGCATGGTAGCTTGTTCACCAAGTTCGTTATTCTGGTGAAGACTTTGAGGATCGGAGTTAAGTTAGGACACTGAATTGGCACTGAAATTGCGTCGGGGTGGGGGGGGACGTGAAAGGTAGCATTCGCCAACTCACCAAAAAATTTTTGGCATGACTCTGCATATCTTTGTACATCTTTATTAATTGAATCTATTAATTATTTTATCTGCACTAGTATTTAAACTTTTGTGATTTAGCATTTGGGGTGCACTGTAAACTGGTCAATAAAAATAAAGCAAAAAATGTCCACAAGTTAAGAATAAACTACCAAAATATGAGCATAAATAGTTTACATTTAAATACCCAAACGAATAAGAATAAGCACGCAATTGCGATTAAATAAAACCTTGCCCCTCCTCGAGTTGCAATAAATTCTTGCAGCTATACACTGAGAGGCCACTTTATTAAGACCACCTGATAGTTTTATCCAACCACAATTTTCATTTTTATACAATGCATAACACTTCAAGCTGATAGAGGCCATATTATGGTTTGAGGGATGTTTTCTTGTGGGCATTGTCTGTGTCTTGATTCACGTTAAACAATGTATGAATGTCCGACGGTATTTAAGTATTACCTTAGGTCATTCACGCCCATCCCCTCTGCCAGGGATGGATACTTTTATTCGTACAAAGCTTCTTATCATAAAGCTCGCAATATCCTCAGATGATTCAAAGAGCATAATGAAACTTTCACTTGCTTCGTAGGCCTGCACAGTCACCAGATCTCACCCCAAATGAGATCATCTAATATGGTCTCAGATTCCTCATACAACCTAGCAAAATCCTAGAGATTATATTCCAAAACAAATTCATACAGTGTTAAAGGTAAACTATGATCAAAGTTTATATTGAGGGATTGTCATGTAGCAGACTCAGTAACAGATAGTAGTCTACCAAAAGGATCCGCAAGGTGGAGATGAGTTACTTCGGCTTTTATACTGCTGTTTTCATTGTTATCTAGAATACTGGTAGGAGCGCATTGGTAAATCAGCGCCATGTAGTTTTGGGTGGTAAATCAGCGCCATCTGATGGTTGAGGAGGTCGCGCGTGTGGTGAACGGCCACAGTCATACCAGGTTGAGTCAAAAGTTTTTTCGTATTTTACCTGGCCTTCATTAGAGAGCCTGAAATTAACCTTTGCAAATTACAGTTCCTTTGCAGACGATCTAAAAATGGTAGAATGGTAGAGAGGAGCCGAACTTGATAATCGTTGTCAGTTGGTGTGATTTCTCACACCTGTGTAGACGTTACGGTTTCTTGAAATGGCGGACGATGAGCTAGCATATCGTGTTATTTTGCGTTTCCTCCGGAAAAAAGGTCTTAACGCAAGCGCAGGGGAGAAAAAATTAATATGTTGAAGGTAACAGGTTTGTGAAGAGGAAATTTCTCAAAATTTGTTTTAGCGTTTCAAGGAAAGGGCCAATTCTTGAAGAGTAAAAGATCTGGGGCGGCCATCTGTTGTCAATACCGAAGTTTTACTGGAAAGCTATCCTACACCAGCCAGTACTAGCACCCGAGGATTTCAGTAAAACTTCGTCTACCCAAAGTAGCATAAAACAGGCCCCACCAATGGGGTCGTGAATAGGCGGTTTTTCGAGAAATTCCTCATCAATGGACTCCATCCCAAACAACGGAGGTGGGGTCTGCAAAGAACTGCTTTCAACCCCAAGATCTTCGATTTTGGGGGCCGATTTGTAACTGGAGAAAAAAAAATTGATCTTTTTCCGAAATCCAGACATGAGAAAACAGTGGCAAATCCTGGCCAGCTCCCAAAACCCTTTTGGGCGCTTTTAAAAAAAGACTGCTGACGTTTGGTGGAATTTGGGGGATTGATTCACTTCGGTTTTTTCCCGTGGCCATACAGTGGACGTGACATCTTCATCTATAGTCAACAACTGCAACGAGTATAAGATATTTGAAGGCCCCAACCAGCAATAGTCAACAACAACAAACTCCTACAACAGAATCGCTTCAGCACACAGACAGCCAGTTTTGACTAAGAAAAAAAACTTTAGGACTGCAAGGTATTGAAGTGTTGCCCCATTCTGCATACAGCCCACACCAGCTCCGCCGATTATCTTCTTTTTTCGGTACTTGGTCACTTTCTCCCCAAACGGCAGTTCACTAATGTGAGTGATGTTAGACGGGGGTCGCGTTTTCTTTGCATCAAAGCCGCCCGAATAATATAACCATAGAATTGAACTTTCGAAGAGAGATACTAAAAAAAACCAAACTTCATAATGGAATGATATTAAGGAAAAAATCATCAGTATTGGGGGAATGTTTGTACATTTTTTTGTAGGTGAAAATCGAAAAAAATTTTACTCAAACCTGGGGGAATAATTTGGCCACTCAGTGTATAAATATTTAGCCCTTCCAAAACACCAAATAGTTTTTAAACCCAAAAAACTACGTATAAAAACTACCTGGAACCTTAATTTTCATTAGGCGGCAATCCTATAATCCTCCATTCCTTGAAGCTGAGATTGGCGAATTTCCGGCGTCCTGGGGGCACCAGTGATCAAAATTGGCGCCAGGAAATGCCCTGCCCATGTTGTGACAGGCTAGAGGGATGGCCCCCAACAGAAGTCACTGCAAATTCCCGGCGCTTGCCAGGGGGCCATCGCCCCTCTAGGGTCGAGGAAAGTCGTTTTGGGGGGGAAAGATTTTCTATCTTGGCAATGGGCATTGCAACCGGAAAAGAGATGAACCCTTTTGTCTGAGGGGACTTAAAGTCCCACTTAAAAAACCGCTGTTTTACTCTTCATTGTTCAATTTGGGAGAAAAAGGGGATAAATAGAACTTTTTGATTGAAAAAACTCAGTTTTAACCATTAAAGTCTAATAAAGGTAACAAATTTGTCTTTAAATTTTTATTTTAGTTTCCGTGGTGGACTGACGGTACTTAAAGTCAAAATGGGGGAAAAAAAAAAAAAAAAAAAAAAAAAACCCCCCCTTTGGTTTTCCCCGGTGCCCCTTTTTTTAAGGAATTTTGTGAAAAAGGGGGGCATTTTTCAAAAAAAATAGCGTAAAAAGGAAAATTAAAAAAAGGAACCAAAATTGGGGAAGGGGTTTTTTCCCCCCCCAAAAAATTTTTAAAAAAAGACCAAATTTTAAAAATTTTCCCCCAAGGCAACAAAACCCAAATTTTTTTTTTTTTTAAAAAAAAAATTTAGCATCTTCAAAAAACCCCCCGGTATAAAAAAGAATTTTTCATTTTGGGGGTATTTTGCTGAGGGGGTAAATTTTTAAGGGCATTAATTTTGAACTCTCTTAGGGGGAAATCCCCCAAAAATTAAAAAAAGGAATATTTAGGGGGGCCTTTTTTTAAACGACAAGCTAACAAAAAAGGGGCCATAAAAATCGCCAAAGG
>JAFNEN010003021.1:0-12710 GCA_019343175.1 Oedothorax gibbosus
CCCTTCCTGTAAACCGTTATGACATTTAAATTTTCCTTAACTATTAAATTTTTTAAACCCTGAAGATAAGTTGCATTTTTTTAGCTTTGTTTTGTCCAGTCTTTATCGGTATACGGGGTTTCCCAAAATGGACTACCTGTTTTTAAAAATTAATAAAACAGAAATGGATAGAGATATTAACACAATTCTTGCAGAAAACGAATGAGTGATGTCTGGAATTTGATATGGAACACTTTTATGTTAGTTATGTTTATTACGTTATATACGTTATTAAACTTTATTATGTTCAATTTAACCGACAGATAGCGCTGCAATACCATGTTTTGGATTCCACGCAATAACTATTGCTGCTTTCCCTGAACTGAAAGCTACTGAACATTTTTTGACCACGTGTCCTTCTTTTCGGTATATACGTATGCCTAGTTCTTTCATACAGCCAACCCCACGGTATTGCCGCGCCATCTTCGGTTAAGTTGAACATTATAAAGTGTAATACATAATAACGCAATAATCAAAACAAAACATAATATAGTGTTCCATATCAAATTCCAGACATGACTCATTCGTTTTCTGCAAGAATTGTGTTAATTCTCTATCCATTTCTTTTTTATTAATTTTTAAAAACAGGTAGTCCGTTTTGGGACACCCTGTATGTTCATTGTTTTTTTACACTTTTTTAAGGGTTCGTTTTCATCATTGTTTTATTTTAGACATCCCTATAGCCTTATCCTAGGTCCCTCCTAGGGGTTTTTTCCACATTTGTTTTATACATAGACCTTTATTTTATTTTTAAATTCACAAACGCTCTCCCATTTTGGGGTATCTTAGATGGAGAAGTAAGGACGTTTTCGCTTTGACACTTCGTATTGTTACTTTGATCTCCGTACAGTTTTGAATACAAAAATGTTTATTTTATTAAAATATAAAAAGTTTTGTAGTACAAAATAAATAATATAATAGTAGAAAAAAATTATTATTCAGAAATATTAATATTTCCGGTACAGGGAGTGTTTCAAAATTTATTGAACAGACACTTAAAAAGTTGGCAATTTTAAACAACAAGCCCTTCTGAAATAAAATTTTGTTTTTTCTTCGAAAACAAGAAGGAACGAAATTGTTGACTTAAGTTTTCTTAATTATTGCATTCTCAATGTGGTTGTAATGAGATAAATTTTTTAAATAAAAAAATAATATAAGTTACCACAAATATTTAAAAATAATATATATAAATTTATTTTTGTAATCTTGGTACAAGAGGTAAATTATTACGTGGTCAATTATAAACGCTACCTGTTACTTCAGTAGCGGATAGCCTGCTAGAGTATGCTCGATTAATCTCCTGAGCTCCACAATTGTGAAATTCAAAAATATTAAACTGACTCAAGTTGCTTGTTCGTTCGTTTTTTGGTGTAAAAAATACGTACTTCTAAGAAGAGCTCCATTAATGTTTTTTAAGTCAATTTTTTCTACAATAAAGCTTCATTTAGTCTCACAAACCCTTTAAAACAGCGCCATCTGAAGGGAAACGATAAAATGAAATTACAAAGGGGGCTGAAGGGAAGTTACGATGAAAATCACTTAATTTTCTACACACTACAGGGGAAATTCTACAAAAAGTATTCTAATTTCGCCGAATAATTTTTTGACGTATCACACTTGTCCGTAGCATTTGTAGTTTGGGATTAAATGGGATGACGGGGAGACAGACCGACTTTTAAAGTCATAATACCTTCCACTTTTACGTTTAAAAAGTAGTGTGGAAACTAAAAACAACCAAAAAAATTCGTAAAAATTTTAAAAATGATTATACACGTCCAGCGTAGTATAGTCATACTTTTTTTTAAATCTTTTTACGTTAAAAAGGGGTGAAAAAAATTTATTCCTTAGGATATTATTTTGGTTACAGGTACATAAGTCCCGCTTAATCCAAAGATACGGTCCGGAGCACTTTCGGTTAATCGAGTTTTCCTAAAATTTTTTGGGTAATGGGGGAAACTTCCACTTCACGCCGGGGAAAAGCTGGTGAAAAAAAAATTAAAGCCAAGAGTATTCGCCTCTTAAAAAAACCTATCGTCCTTTTTGATCATAAAAAACGAAAAAAGAACCTTTTTCCAGACGTTTTTCTTGTTAAATGAATGTAAACAGGGCTGTTTAAAAAAAAACCAAAATTGAGCATAAAAAAAAGATTATTGTAATTTTAAAGAATAAACCCCAAATTTGCTATACGTATTTATTTTTGTCATTTTTTATGCTACACTTCATATTTTAGAAAAAAAAAAAAAAACCCCAGCCTTTGGGGTTTAAGCCGAATCTCGGAAACCGGGGGTTGGAAAACCGAGACACTGTTACTAAATTTAAACCCTTCTTCTAGAACCCTTTTAATTTGATTTTGTTTTACACTGTACTGAAATGTTATTGTGTTTTATCTTTTTTTTTCAAAAATTTAAAAAAGTGTAAAATCTGAAAAAATTTTCAAAAATAATTATTAAAGTAATTAAACAAATTAAGGGAAGTCATCGAAAGTAACTAAAACAGTTTCTTTATGATGAAAGAAAAAATTATTAAAAAAAAAAGCTTTAACCTTTTCCCCGGAAAAAAATCAAATTCTTGTTTAGTTTTTCTATTGCTATTTTTGCACGTGGCGTGCGACACTACCTACCCCCTTCTATGGACACAGCGTATATCTTTGCACTCAGTTCTTGACCGCAGAATTCCGTTCTTGAATATGCCTTCACCTTTGAGCTGTTGTAGACGTTTTCATGACAAATATAATTCAATTGACTACCAATTGAACATGTTGATAAAGGCTATTAAACTCAACGAACAATTCTAACACTATTTCGCCTTACAGAGAGAACAAATTTTTTCAAATTTATAAAAATAAAATTTAGTAGGTAGATATAAATGTAATCCTTGAAGTTAGTTTTAACGAAGTTATACTACCTCTGGTATTTTTCAAAATTGTCAACTTTAATACTGACATGCACTGTCAAGAACATATTTACTCATTAAAATACTTGTCCACACCCAAATATTTGACCACACGAATCATTCTTTTTCTTCCCACTAATAAACATCAAAAATAAGGAATTTTCCTTTCTAATTTCTTGAATATCACATGAATATGACGAAAAGAGGCCTTTACCTAGTGCAAAGATATAGGGGAGACTGTTTTACGGTTGTGACAATTTTCATTTAATTACCCATAATTCGTTAGTATGCCTGGTAGCTGGATGAAACTTGCTTTAATAGTAAAGTGTAACATTTGTCTACGCATAAATACTAAAGTTTTGTCCCTAAGTACAATAGTTAACTCATAGGAGCAAATTAGGAGAAAAGGGAAAAAATGTCACAACCGACCCCACCCCAAGGACGGTTGTGACAGTGCCTGGGGTCGGTTGTGACAGGTTAAAAAAAGACACTAAAATGATATAAAATCACTCTTATTGCAGCATCTTTAGTTATTATAAATTCAATAATAATAATAATAATAATAATAATATTTAATTTATTATTATTTATTATTAAATTTAATAATTATAAATATATTTATAATTATTATTACAAAGTCTTCATATTATCACAATCAGCTATTTTCTTAGGTCACACTGTCCCCTTTCTGTATTCCTCAGGCACGTTCTGGGCATTATAAAGAAAAAATAACAAATTTTACTTGTGTCACAACCGTACCCACAAAATATGTCACAACCGTACTCAACGCACTCTTTTGCATAAAAACAATAGCCATGACAATACAAAATAATATACATTCAAAGTAATCACTGCTATTTCATTATTAAAGTCTAACTTATAACGAGTAAAAACATTCATTGCTCTATCTGTGCACATATAATAACAATTATTAAAAGAAATTGAATAAAAATACTTACTTTTGACTGTCAAAAAGTAATAAAGGCTTCTGCTGGCGTTAATGTCGTGCTATGACTGATGGTATACTTTTTTTTACTGTGAAACATGTTCAGACAGGCAGGCTGATCCTTCCCCTTACACCCAAAACGGTATTCATTATGGTTTCGCTAGGCGACTGTCACAACCGTACCCAGTCTCCCCTACACAGTGTTGTAATGCTAGTATTTTTTGCCAGAACGCTGTGTCCATAGAAGGGGGTAGGTGGGGCGTCGCATGCCACATGCAAAAATAGCAATAGAAACTTAAACAAGGATTTGATTTTTTTTTCCGGAGAAAAGGTTAAGATGCATAATTTTTTTTAAATAATTTATTTCTTATATCATACTTTAAGATATCACAAAAATAGAGAAAGAAAATGTTTTTTTTTAACCAGAACATCATTAAAAACAGAATGTACTCCTTTATTCAATGGTTCCTTCACCTAATAACAATATTTCTAAAAGTAATTAAATAATGTTCAGAGGGTAAATAAAATATAATAAATATTTTAAATCAATATTTACTTCTTTTTTTTTAATAGGTTCTGTTTTTTAACATCTTTATTTTATTAATATCTGTGAAAGGGGAACACAAAGCATATGGTATTCGCGAAAAACATGTATATGCAATCAGCAGGATATCTTTTTTATACAAAAAAAAAACCAGAGGTAAACTTCTTTTCTTTGAATACCTGAAATTTCAGTAACTTAGTTAAGACCAATTAAAAAAGTTTCTAGTGCTCCCCCTTTATGAGAAAAATGGCTGCCAATATGGCCGAAATCGCATATTTTTGCCATATGGCTTCCCTTTAAGGTTAAATATTTCCAAGAAGGAGTGGGAAACCTGAGGAATTTGTTGTGTAGCAATTTATGGTAAACACATGTACTCTACCAGAAAGTGAATAAACCCTTGGTTTCCTTTTCCTTATTTTTTGAACTAGATGTCTCAATTTTAGCCAAAATCAGAAAAATCACATTTCTCGGGTTGCGACTTTTAAGAGCACTGTACCTTAACATTTTTCATTATGGGCATTGTATATTTTTTTCTGAATTCCTCCAACAACTAGTTTCCATAGATACCAAACACTTTCATATTGCACTAGTACAATTTTTTTAAAAAAAAATTTAATAACATCACTTTGGTTTTTTGAGGGTGGCGGACAAAACTTTGAGAACCCATCCACAATAATCGGTGCAGGTAGCTAAAAATTTTGACTTTTTCATGCCTCTATATCATCATCTGTGTACTAAATTTGAAGGAAATCGGAGTCGGTCATGCAACCCTCATTAGCTGAGTTGGCATGGAATGACTCACAAACAATTATAACGTGTGATGTTTTTAAGGAACAGAAATTAGTGTGCTTCTGGTAATTAGGAATTTGACTGCATTAACTTAGAAATCCAAATATTGCAACCGATTTCAATGATTATATTTCTTCATTAGACTTCTTGATTTGCACAAGTATTTGTTCAGCTTTTAGTTTAATTATTTCCTTCGCAAGAGTAAAACTAAGCAAAGCATCACATTTATTTTCATTTAAGTATTAAAAATACTATTATTTAACTAAAAGCAATAATTTAAGTAACGTAATGTCATTTAAAAAGGTGTGTTGTTTATAGATTTAATAAAACGTACAGTTTGCGTGCAGAATAAAACGTACAGTACAAAAAAAAACAGCCTTCATAACCAGATTTCACACACATGACACCCCAATAAATATGAATTGGTTGACTATGTCACAGAAGAATTTCTTCGATGCTTAATCTCTAAGCCGAATGCATCGATTTTAAATACTTCACTTAAAGTTAGTAGCACAAATTATTAAAATCCTGAATTCAAAAAAGGCATCTGCATATGATCTGATTTCTAAAAAAGCTCTAAAAAATTTCTCACAAAAGGTCATTGTACTCATTACTAATATTTTCAAACGCATGTCCTCCAATACAACTACAATGTGGTTGTAATGAGATGAATTTTAATAACAATATTGTTACCACAAATATTTAAAAATAATAATATATTAAATTTATTTTTGTCAACGTACAAGAGTGTAAATTATTGTGATCAATTATAAACGCTACCTGTTACTTTAGTAGCGGTAGCCTGCTAGAGTATGCTCGATTATTATACTCCTGAGCTCACAATTGTGAAATTCAAAAATATTAAAACTGACTCAAGTTGCTTGTATCGTTCGTTTATTGGTGTAAAAAATGACGTACTTCTTAAGGAAGAGCTGCCATTAATGTTTTTTAAGTCAAATTTTTTCAAATAGCTATCATTTAGTCTCACACCTTAAATCAGCGCCATCTGAAGAACGATTAAATGAAGTAAGGACTGAGTTACGATGAAAATCACTTAATTTATTCTACACAAAATAAAAACGCTTTTGTCAATTGAAAACGAATACAAAAACAGTTATCAGCTGCGGTAGAATGAAATCGCAGTGAACATCAGCGCCACCTGTAATTGAAACAGTTGAAGAACAACTTTATGCTTTGACGTACAATAAATGAGTTGAGCGCTTTTAAACTTCTATAATCGAATAGGAATGATGAGAAACTCCTAAATCCATAAATTTTCTTCATTCTGCGTAATATTTATTTAATTACAGCGATCTCAAAACCTCGTGAAAAACGATGAACAGGTGATGACGGAGCACTTGCCCATCTTGCTACACGGACCTTTTTTCTTTTTACTTGACCGCTACGAGTTAACAGTGGTTTTAGAGGTTTTAAATTCCTTTAATTTACTATTACTACTTATCCTGAATCGAAGCATATGCAGAAATCCAGAACGCGTGACGAAAGTTGTGACGTTAAGCCTGATGAACCAATTGTGATCGCTTCATTTTTGTTTACTTTTTAACTTTTTTTTGTAACCGAATTTTATTTTAAATTAATTTTTTCTTATAAAATATAACACAAAAGATTCCGCAAATTCTTATTTATAAATTTTATGACATCTTCATTTGTAACAAAGACAGTTGGTATCTAAAAGCATTATAGTCCTTTTGATTACATTGCAAACTTGGCATACCACTTCATGTGGTTTTCGAGAAAACGGCGTGAGCGGCCCTGTTCCGTACTTATCCTATTTGAGGCTGTGAGGGGTTAATCGCAACTGCTCTCCAATCTCCAAACCCAAGTAGGGTGGGGGGGAAAACGAAAGAAAATCCCCTCTTGCTGTTCTTTGGAAGGTATAGTCCAGTCGCCAAAATGGCAAAATATGCTTGGACCTGGAAATAGGGTACAACTTTTATTTTATGATTGATTCTAGTACTATTCAATGTGCTGAACCAGAATCTGAGGAGTGCCAGAATGGCACCCTTGAGCAATTTAAAATATTCAAGGACAAAGTCACGGACTCCAAAACACAGAAACCACCCATTTTATTGAGATAAAAGGATGTTGGTTGACCAAAATAATTTTTTTTGTTGTTTAATAAATGTTAATTATGTGAATACTATGTAATATAACCGTTCTAGCTTTTATATGCCCGGCGTTGCGCGAGTGTACCCTGGACAACGGTGATTTGTATACTATGTAAACTTTTATTTTCTGTCAACCAGACCTCCTCTTTACTGGTCATTTATGATTGATTCTAGTACTATTTGGTGTACTGAACCAGAATATGAGAAGTACCAGAATGGCACCCTTGAGCAACTTAAAATATTCAAGGTCAAAGGTCACGGAGTCCAAAAAACAGAAACCACCCATTTTATTGAGATTTAATTGGAGTTGGTTGAACAAAATAAAACATTTATAGTTTAATAAGCGTTTATTATATAAATACTATGTAATAAAACGGTACTAGCTTTTATATACCCGGCGTTGCACGGGTGTACTCTGGGCAACGGTGATTTGTATATTACGTAAAATTTTATTTTCTGTCAACCAGACTTCCTCTCTATTATTCAGCAACCCCTCAGGATATTATAATTTATTTATTTTTTAAATAAATTTCTTTAAAATTTGAAATTAAAAAAAAATGCCATAAATCCTAAGCTTACAACAATGCACAATGCAATTCCTAAGGAGAATTCGGCTAATAACACGTGATGCTGAAATATGCAATATGACAACTTTGTTTGGTTGTGAACTGTCACCAGTCCTATCAGCACTATTTGATGAATTTGGATTTGGGGACATGAACCCCTCTTCCCAGAAATCACAATTAATGAATCAAGTAAGAGTGCAGGTCTCGTCAAGGGGGAAATTTGTAAGTGCAATTATTACAGATGCTAGTGCTCTTTTGTGGCATGTTTATTGACCAAAGGTTGGTACAATACAAACGTACATTGATAATGTCATAGCGGCGATCATGAAGTATGTTGCAGAATAGGACACATTTCTTGTATTTGATAGGTACTTTGAGTATAGTCCAAAGAGTGCAACGCGATCAAAAAGAGGAGTTAACGGTACTTCCATGCAACTAAGAGCAGACACAACTCTCCCAAGTCGCAATAGCATATTAACCCAATCATGCAATAAAATACAACTAACGAATATAATTTGGAAGCAACTATTACAACATCGTGAGTTTCTTCCACACAAGTTGGTCATTACTGGTGGTGATACAATCCCAATAGAATTACAAATTCTTGTCGTTGTAATTTCTCGCCCAGATTTGGAAACTCACCATGAAGAAGCAGACGTTATAATTGTACAGCAACTTTTACTTTAACTTGTGCATTGACTTTTCCTCTGAGAGATCTATACTTTACGTGCTAGAAGTGAAAAAAAACAAAAAAGGGGTAATATTTTAGGCATTTTGCATTATATTTGATTTTTTTTTTAATGTTCCCATGCGAAATTTTGACAACAAAGTTGATATTCGGATTCAGCATCTATCTGGTTACTGAAAAAAAAACTACAAAAAAAACCTACCTGGTTACTGGACTAATCATTGCATGCCAAAAACAGTTGAATAGTTATGTGTTAATTAAAAATATCAATGAAACGACATAATATCTATGTTTACTAAATCACTAATTGATAAATGGTGAAATGCTTCTCTTCTTTAATATAAAACTATGATTAATTATGCCTAGAACATAAAGAATGGCAATACTTTCGTAATATTAATTGCAACGAAAATTGTTACAAAAACTTTCCGGACGCTAGGGGCCCTTCTTTTTATAAGGGTCTTATGGAAAACTATGAGGCCCAGTGGCTTGGTGGTAGTGCTTCGCATTGCCAAATGAAGATGAATTGCTTAAGAGATGAAGGTTGACTCAGCCTTTCATCTCTTAAGTGGGTCCATAAAATGAGTACCAAGCATGCTTGGGAACTAAACGTTGGGGTTCCGCGTGAGGCTGACCACCTTACCGGGACATATGCCTAGCACCCCAGAGCCCTTGGTCACGAAACCTGGAATGGGCATGGCAGGCCTTGTTGATCCCCTTGCCCACTGTTGCGCCGAGGAGTTTAGTTTATGGAAAACTATTAAGTTAGTACAGTACGCAGCGTAGTTATACATTTCCATACGTTTTATTGTGGGAGGATTTTTTTTATTATCAGGAACTGATTTATAGTTGTAAAAAATATATTTAGTTAAAATGTTTTACAAGAATTATAGAAAGAGAACAGATAAAAAAGCAGGAACAGAGAACATCTCCTTTGAAACATCGTGTTATTGTGGCTAGAGGAGATAGTGTGCCGTTCTAACGATAGCAATTTTTCCCCGTATCGGACGAAAATTTGGGGGATAACGGTGGAGGCGAACGCAGCGCCACTCAACTTGCGATACCGAAACTATCAGAGAAGACTTGGAAAAAATAGATCTGCTGACTCGATATTTTGGAAAACATTTAATAAAATAATAATTCAACTATTCATTTATTTCTTTGTTACTATATGTCAGTGAATAAAAATTGAATTTTAGAATTATGAATATAAAAAAGAGGATTATAAAATCATTTTTCCATAACAATTAACAGTTCTTGCATAAGTGTGAATAAAGTTTTAATGTTAAAAATAGTTATTAAAAGTATAGTAATGATAGGTTAATTGCTTTTAGGGATGCAATAAAATTATTTTAAGAAGTTGAATGGTTAGACTTTTTAAAGAATGGCATTACACAGAAAACCAAAATCAATTTAATAACAAATACATGTCACTTTTGAGATATACATAAAAGAAATTATTTATAAATGGAAAAACGTATAGAAAGACAAAGTAACGAAACACGATTATTTTTTCCCCTTTTATTTTAATGTGGCTTTTTAAAATTAACCTTAATTTTTGGGTGAAATATTTTTTAAATTCTAAGTACATGATAGTATGTTTGAATATAAGTATGTTTTTAAATTTAAAAATAGGAGTGATGTACAAATCTTTAAATCTTTTTTCACTGCGATTAGCTAAACACATAGTTGGGTCATTCTCAAAAAATGTTCAAATGGTGTCCCACAGCTTTCATTGCTTATAGTATTTTTAATTTTATTGTTACGGAATTTTCACTTGGACTGCATAAAAGAACGTACTCTTAAATTATTGTACCAATATTTTAAAAATACAAAAATACTAAAACAAAAGTTGGAGACTTCATTTAAAGGAGCATAGTCGGTAAAATTCACGTATTTCATGACGAAAAATTAAAGAACAAGAGAAGATAATTGTAACTTGAAATAAATATTTCGTAATTATTGATGCTTATATTGATTAAGAAGTGTCTTGGCTATCAAATAAGCTTTTAACCACCACTTAATCTAAAAAAAAGTTTTCTTTTGTTGCTTAATATATTGTGTCCCACAGAATCGAAGAATTTTGTTTTGTTGACCCGGTTACCAAAATTTCAGGACAAAAAATGCAAAAAAAAATTAAGTTTTTTGCTGAAATAAGTATCACCATAGACACTTATTTCTGAAATGCCTGACAATTTTCTCATAAAATTTTAGTTTATGGAGGAAAAAGACAAACGTTTGAAAAATTAAGGTGAGTGTAATTATTCAATGACGACTATGTTACCGTGTTTTTGTTAAACTGGAGCTTATTTAAGAATAAAGTCATAGTGCTGTTTAAAGCCCTTACGTAACTGATTACGATAAGCTAAAAACAAATTTTAAGTTAACTGAACTTCATCGCTAAAGTATATTTTGTCCACTCTGTTACTGTCCACTCTGTTACCATAGAAAAAGAAGCAAACTTTTTGATGAGCACAGCGCCCCCAATTCTTAACTACGAACTAGTTAGACATAAAAGTTTTGATTGTTGCTTGGCATATGCGGAATTTCAGATGACATGGCAACTTATTTGTGACTATAAATAATTGCGAGTCACATATTATTAAATATTTGATTAAACAGAAGAATTTTTAATCATATCGCATTTTTTTTAACCTTATCGGAGTCTACAATTACGATCACTGCTCTTAATCATAATCTTTAAGAAGACATATAATCACGTTGATGAAGGCCCGTCCGTGGCGAGTGGTTAGGGCATCAGCCTAGAGATTCAACCTTTCAGGAGTCGGGGGTTCGAATCCCAGCTACTGCAGTCATCCTATAATATCAGAGTCCGTGCGGAAATAGTAGAAAATCCTCATCACGGATGGGCCCGAGTACACAGGGACATACGTGCTCCGTTAAATCTGTGGTGGCCATAATGGAGCACGCTTAGGTACGTGTGTGAAGTTCCGTGGTCCGCTCTTCACTGTCACGATAGGTTTTAAACGGGTTTTGTGTAACTCCAAAGGGAAAAACAGCCGAAAAATTACTAGTTATGAAAACTAACTCCTTAAAGGCAACCCCGCATCCTTCGAAAATCCAAAATATATTTTGTAGCTAAAACTTCGGATTAGGAAGCATGGATTGTATTTTCCGTATACAGTGGATTTGTGTAGCTTAATTTTTTTGTACTAGCTAAAGGCTCGGTTTGGCGAATTTCTTTCTGAGGTGTATAAATAGTTTGTTTCCTGTTGAGCACAAATGTTGTGTGGAAGCGGTTTATGTGACAGATTCTGTAACAAACCTACTTGTATTTTATCACGTCCGTTTCCTTACTCTCCGTATAACAGCTTTGCGGTAAGTGAAAAATTTGAATTAAGGCATAAATTATTTTTAAAAAATTACAGATTTTGTGGAGTTTCATTAGAGAGGTGAATTCTTAATGTAATATAGTAACAAATATTTTAAATAAAACCAAACTTTATTTTTTTAACATTGGAGGTTGGAATTGTAACATTTTTTGAGAATGACCCAGTTGTGAATGATAACTAAGAAATTGAGGGTTGTTTGTGGCAGTATATATAGACCATGGTCCAGCGATATGAACTGGATGGATTACTGGTTAATCGAACAACCGCTGAATTGGAATAAATTACGTAAAAAAGAACATAATCAGTTTTTACATTGTAAAGCTGTCGCTAATTTGGATCAAACCACCGTTTTACCGTCATTTTACTGGCTTAAAAATTCTAAAGCAATACGCCAGCCGTTTCAACCAGTTTTCAACAGTCACACAGTCGAAGTAGGACCGTAGTTTGTTTATATTTGTGTATTCCTTATTGCTGTACAACAACAAACAAATTCCTCCAGGTCTGTCACGGCCTAAAACGTGTCTGTAATCGTCGGTGATGCTCCTTAATGTAAGGATAGGAGCAAACTTTGAAAACTTTTCCAATTTAGATTTCACAGACAACTTTCCATAACGAATAAAGGGACTGGTGGTGTCGCATCCGGATAGAGCATGCACATTTAGCAGAGCATGGATTATTTCTACATCTAAATTTTAAGAAATGGCGGTGACATTTATGGCCCTACGCTTGTTCCCAGTTCCTGTATTAAAGAAAACTATTTCTTC
>JAFNEN010003022.1:0-12844 GCA_019343175.1 Oedothorax gibbosus
AGAAAAGCGAAAATTAGACGAGTTACAAAACGTTTATAGCTGTGTTAAAATCTTCTTTTGGCGGTTAAAAATAAGCAGCCTAAAACGTTCCAAACCAAGCAAAATAGTAACAAGTTGGTCACCAGGGGTGCTACAATGTTGATGATGTATAAGGGGATGGATGACGTTTCACCTCATTCACCTACGTAAGTGCGCAGTCTGGTTAGCTTCTTGTCTGGGGTTACACCTATGTTTCTATCTGGAATTGATAATTCATTTTTTAAAAAAAACTTATAATTAATGATAGAGTGGAATTACGTGCCTTTTTGTTGTTGTTGTTCCTTATCCTCCACCTTTTCTGACGGAGTCAGACAAGATCCAATAAATTGTTGACCCCCAAAAAAGTCGATGACAAGAAGTGGAGAAGCGTATAAGTCCTCCTTGGAAAGACCCAAGCAGTCCAGGATATGTTCGGCAGAGGCTGCTGAGCCCCACATTTGGAGCAGACAGCGAAAGTTTTTCTACCCTCAAAATACGAGAGACTCTTCGTGTGTCCACTTGCCAGTCTAGAAATTGCCGTTCGAGACGCTCTATCACCAAAGAAAGTGAAGAGCCGGTCCTGGCCGATACCAGTGGTGAGAAGGAGGGATCTTCCACTTTTTTGAAAGATTACATTTGATTTTGGAATGATGCTCTGAGTAGGTAAGAGCTGAAGAGGAAGGTGATGAGTGACAACAACCCTCCTTGGCTAAGCGGTCCGCTTGCTCATTACCAAAGATGTCAACGTGAAAAATTTAACAAAAAAATTTAGTTTGACATTTAAAAAAAATTCGCTGAATAGAAAAGAATTATGAAAAAAATTATTCTGGCTTAGGTATAACAAAAGTGCTACAACGTCTGAAAGAAAAATTCCAGAAAGCTACTAGCCGTAGACTCTGTTATTTTAAGACTAATATTATTTAAGAATAGTATATTTTTGTCACACGTTTAGAAATTTGGGTGTTAGTATCTGTCTGCTGATATTACAAGAATTGATAATGAATATTAAAACATAGCAATTTTAATGTTCCTTAAGTTTCACATCTCAGGTAATTGATCTCAAGAATTCTAAAATGTCAAAATAAATAATACTTAATTATGTTATTGTTATGATGACTGTCAAAAAGTGTTGCAAATAGAATTACATCGAAAAGCAGCTTTATCTACCTCAAGCCACGATTTTATCTAGAATTCTAAATCTAAATTTCCATTTGCAAGTCGCATGCGGTTCTAAGATGTTTGAAAAACAAATGGGATTGTTTCACGTAGTACGGAAAGAAAACAAAACTACCTATGAAATCGCAGTATGGAGTGCGTGACATCATAAGAAGCATTCCATAGAGATTTAAAGGAAATTTATTTTTGAGTTATAAATCAGTTTGGAATGACATCAAATTATATCACAATGATATTCTTCATTCTTTTATTGTTCGTATTATTAGTTTAGAAAGAGGCACAAGGCGTTCAATTTTTTTGTTTTAAAAAGCAGCCGTAATTTTTCATTTAAATTTAAGCATTTATTAATGAGTAATGATGTTTCACTATTAATTAATCCTAATGGCAAGATTTTAGCACCGTCTTTTGGTTTTTACATGGTATTTAAAAATCCTTCTTCGAAATACAAATAAATTTAGCAAACAATAAGTAATAATAGCTGAATTTTCGATAAAAAATTATTTCATTCTGATGTTTAAAACCATAGAGTTAACAAAGAACACAAATTTAACAAAGAACTCCATTATGTGGTTGGCGCTTATTAAATAAAATTTTATACTCATACTTAACACTCATTAAAAAGCTTAAGACAGCCATTTTCAATAAAAAATTCGACATTCGTCAAATTCGACAACTAAATCTCCATCGTCACTTAACAATTGCACAAGAAATATTATTTGAATCAAATAGAAATTTATTTTTTTAGATAAATCGAATTGGGAATGACGCGTCATAATATTTGTCACAAGGCTATTCTTTAATGATTTCCATTAGTTGCTGAAAAAGAGGCACAATGCGTTCTATTTTTTTTTAAAGCAGTCGTTATTCTTTATTTCATTTAGGCATTTATTATAAATACTGATGTCTTAATACGAATTATTTCTTTTGGCGACGCTTTTTCAATGTGTCTTGTTTTTTTAAATGGTATTTAAAAATAAATTCGTTTAGTTATGTTTTGAAGGTGATAGATAGTTTCAACTTGTATGTTCAAATGAAGTGATTTACGTCCTTTTAAGTATTAACAATATTACGTATTTATTCTTCTAAATACAAATAAATTTAGCCGACGATAAGTAATAATTTATTAAATTTTCGATAAAACTAGTTTGTTTAATTTTAATACTTAAAAGTTTAATGGAGAACTAAATGATGTGTTGGGTGCTTTTTTAACAAGAATTTTGTGTTGAGGCAGTTCTTAGTGTCAGTTTCTGTTACAAACCAACTAATATTATTCTGTGATTATAACCGCCAGCTCAACAATATTCCTATGTCTATTGGTTATTCAGACGAAAATTGCGCTGTCTCTCGCTCACTTTAACATACATACACACATACATATAAAGATTTTTTCAATTAGTTTCTTGTTTTGTTTATGCTATTAGCTCCTACGTGCATAATAGTGCTAATGGAATTATTCGCAAATGTCTTTGTTCAACAAAAAAGTGCAACTAGGGTTACTTACCCAAACCAATTAGGGATATGTGACCCAAGTAGACAGAAGTAGTAATTTTTTTTTAAAATCACGGGAGTCCCAAAAAAATGACTGGGTTCTTCTGGGAGTACAAGGTTTGTTGGGAAAGTACAAGGAATTTTTTTAACGAGCTTTTTGCGAGCTTCAATACAGGGGTGCCTACAGGGGGGGTCAACGACGCAGACAGCGTCGTTGAAATTTTAGGGGGGGGGGTCGAAAAAATTAGAATTTTTTTAATGTAAATGGTTTATTTTATCTAAGATACAACTCTAACAAATTCTAGTTCTTTCTAATCATCTGTCTCTCCCCCCCCATACACCTGGGGGGGGGGGGGGCATAACTCCCCCCCCTCGCCCCAACCTTCAAGAATCAAAGATGGTAACCAAAATCAAAAACAATACGAAAAGAAGAACATAGATAATGGGATATGGCGTGTCTGCGCCTGGCGAATATTTTTGACATTTATTACCCATAAACAACCCATCACTTCTTTAAAGCTGAAACAAAAAAATTGCAGCTGCCCTTCTCATGCCATAAATCTCACGCAGTCTGTATAACATACAATTCGTCGTGCAATTTTCCCGCTTAAATTGTTGTTATAAAAAAATATATAGCTGTTAGCTTTAGATTGTTGTTTTCGAAACGGAGGGAAGCATCAAATCAAAGATACACTTTATTAAATGATTGATTTGATCTATTTTAAACTAAATGAAGTTAAAATGCACTGTACTATAAATACCCAAGCTTATTTTGAAGTGTTATGGCAGTGATTCCGGTAAGATTTTCGTAATTATATAATTTTTATCTTGCTAACCCTTTGAAAAAGCAAATTGGCTGAAATGTAAACTTGTTTTCACTGCTTGAGATTTAAATTAAAATTTTAACTGAAAATTTAATTTCCTAATTAAAAAAATTATATTTCTGTAGTAGGTGGTTATAAATGACTCCTCCATGCTTTAAATTTTGGAATTTAATAAAATTATTAAATTTATAAAAATTTAAAAATGTGTGTTGCTGGAAAAACAGTCGTTTGACGGGTTTATACGTCTGTCAGAAGGTTGGGCAAATAAAGAAAGGATTCTAATACTGAGAAGTTAATTATATTTGATATTACTGATAATTTGAGTTTCAAAGTTACATTAAAACATTTTTGACACAAAAGTTAAATCTCTTCAGTTTCTTGCATTCAAATAAAATTTTAAAAGTCATTTTCTCTTAATTAAATTTTTACGTTATAGATTATTATAGTTCAACACAATATTTATTGATTTTTTGCCTTAATTTTAAAAGTATTTACATTGTTAAATATTTAACAAAGAGCTTTGCATATTGGCATTTTACAATGTGAAATTTTGGTGTATCTTTTACTCCATAAAACGGTAACAGCCTATAGCGGCTTCTTAATTTATGAACATAGTTGCCTTTTTTTTGTATTTGAAAATTATAAATATGGAATACAGCATTTTTTGTTTTGCTTCAAACCGACTGCATGTAGTCCTAAATTGTACAAAAAATAATTACGTGTTTCTGATACCTCAATTTTTAATTTAGATTTTAAAATAGCTAGTTTTTATGTCAATCTGAAACAGGAAATAATGTGATATTCTGTCGATTGATCTTGATAGTGTTTAGGTTCCTAAGCAAATCGGCGACGCTTTGTTTGAAAGTGTGCAAGTTTTGTGAAGTTGATTTTGAACAATAACAGTAGCTGGCACTAAATAAGTCGTGATCAATTATAACAGAACTTCATGTTTAATATTAACAACGACAAAAAAAAACTGAAAATATAAATTTCTAACAAAAACGTATTCGACAATTTTCTAATTATTTATAAATCACATAATAAAACAGGAATCACAAATAAAAACTTTAACAATCTGCGAAATGATAATTCTATTTTAAGAGGCACGGCGTCGGAAGAAAGCAATGTGCTGACAATTATTTCTCATAAACATTTCTTAATCACTGTTATAGCATTTGAAGCAGACATCATAAATATTCAGAATTTTGTATATAACATTTCTATGAATGAATGACCTTCGGATAATATTTCTGGCTTAGTATACATACTCAGGCCCAAGCCATTTTCCCGCCATTGCCTTAGTTAGAAACAGTAGGAAGATACTTGTCGTCTGGTGTCAAATGTGTGGGTGATTGAATATAGTTAAGAAAGTTCAATTCCGAGTTTCAGGGTAAGAATTTTTTTACTATTTAACTTTAATTTTAATTTTAGTAACTTAATAAATAGTATCTTTTTTAAGTGAAACTATATCTGTAAACATAATAGAATAATTCCGATTTAGTTTGATAATGTCAAATGTGTTGCATTACATAAAAAGCGAAGAGAGCATTTTTATGCATTAAGAATTGAGAGAAGGAATTGGATGCTGTTTTTGATTGGATCACGTGTCCGGCTATTTTTATTAATTTAAAAATATATATAATTACATAAATTTTGAGCGGAATTTTTACTGATTATTTAGATTCCCGATAGCTTTTGCTGCAAAAAATCTATTTAAAGGAAAATTAAACAAGTTTTAATTCCGTAATATAAAAGCTATTAAAATGTGCTTTCCTTTTCAATTAGGGGCAACTCTGTGTTGACCTATCATTAGAAAAATATTCAAGAAGAAAGTCAGTTCTTGTGTTTTACTTCTTAGGACAAAGTTACCCCATTCGCTGGTACTTAAAATATAATTTTACTATAAAGTTTCATGTATACACCGTAAAGATTCCTATTTATATATACACTGTGTGGTGAAAATTACTTAGGTTCAGATACTCCATAAATCCCATATATAAATATAAAATCCACACCGGTTTTTTTTTTTGGGGGGGGGGGGGGGGTTAAAGAAATTCTAGGGGGGGGGGGGGTGCGTCGTTAGCTCTGGGGGGGATCGGCACCTCTGCTTCAATATACAGTAAGAATCGATGGAAATTGCTTTAAATGGCCTGATAATACATCCCAATTTGATATTGATCAAATAGAAGATTCTTCAACCACCTGCGTGTTTTCTCTTCAAAATAAAAGAATCCCCGGTTTTGTATTTAGACAAGATTTTACGTTCAAATGTGATAAGTTCGTTATATATAAGCATAATTAATGTGATCAAAATAAGAAGTAATAATTTTGTCTTAAAAAACTATAAAATCTATTTAAACTTTATAATATGATGTTAGTTTTGTTATTAGGTAAAAGTATTTTGATAATTTTAAGTCTTACTACCAAATTTTTGGTCTGGGTCCTGGTGATGCAGATTGCAAAGGACTGTAGGTTGTTGATTCTGGTTATTATTTCATATTTTTGGATAGACTAAAAGGAAACTCCGACTCTGGCTGCTGTTAAACGCAGTATTTTTATTGCATCTTCCTTCCTGGTTAGTAATGGAATGAATTACAATTTTGCCGTTAGGGCGTGGCATGTACATACTTTTCTTGGCTACCGCTAGGCGGCGTTACACACGATTATACATACTCCCGCGTTGAAATGTAAATTTCAAAATATATATAGAGAAATTATCTGAATAATAATATGAACAATTTCACACATAATAAGAATAATACTCAAATATTATACAAAAATCAAACAATATATATAAAGAATTTTCACAGACAGAATTACACACTTTACTTAATTGGGACTGGCAAAATTGCTAATTTAGTTATTGGGCGCTTAAAATTCCACGTTTAGTTTTAACATAACAAACTCTTACACATTTGTCCCTACCTTCAAATACCTTTACAATACGCCCCAATAACCATGAGTTAATGGGAAGATTTTCTTCTTTAATAAGAACTATTGTTCCAAGTTGGATATTATTTTTAACAAATTGCCATTTATTTCTCTGTTGGAGGTGACACAAATAATCATTTGACCATTTTTTTCCAAATTAGCTGTGTAACCTTTGTTGTTAATTGCCATCTATTAAGTCTATTATCATTTAGTTCTATTAATTGAGGTCCAGGAATGCTAAACATTGTACGGCCAATTAAAAAATGTGCAGGAGTAAGACTTCAAACTCCTCGACATCATTCGACATGGGAGTTAAGGGCCTAGAGTTTAAAATTCCTTCAACCTGATTCATTACAGTAAAAAATTCTTCATAGGACAGAGTCAAATTTCCGATTGCTCTTTTTAAGTGAAATTTAAATGATTTCACACCACTTTCCCATATACCTCCAAAATGAGGAGCTTTAGGTGGTATAAACTTCCAAGTAATTTTTTTTGAACTAAGATAGTTACTGAAAGTAGTATCTGGTTGATTTATTAATTCAAACAAACGGTTTAACTCTTTATGGCTCCAATATAAGTTTTGGAGTTATCACTAAAAATAGTGGAGCATTTTCCCTACGAGAAGTAAATCTTTTAAGTGCTGCAATGAAACAATCGGAAGTTTGATCCGAAACAATTTCAAAATGCACAGCTCGTGTAGCTAAGCATACAAATATAACAACAAATACTTTTTGTTTAAACCCTTTCTTTGATGTTTATGACGAATATAAAATGGTCCTAGGTAATCTGTCCCTGTTTAACAAAAGGGTAAGTTTTTGAACATCGTTCGGCAGGTAAGTCTCCCATTTTTTGCTCTAGGAATCGAGGGTTATATTTCGCACAAATAACACAATCATGGACTAATTTCCTTGCTAATGTGCGTCCATGAATAATCCAAAATCGTTGTCTGGATGCATTAAGAAGTGCTTGAGCACCCAAATGGCTATAAACTTTATGTAACTCTAGTAATATTAAAATAGAAATTTTGTGATTTCTAGGCAAAACAATAAGATGCTTACTATTGAGTGGCAAGTCGGAATTTTTGAGTCGACCACCAACTCTAATGACATTTGATACTTCGTCAATAAAAGGATTCAAAGATTTTAATTTACTGTTATTTGATACCTGTTTCTCATTATTTAACAATTTAAATTCATCTGGAAAACTTTCTTGTTGTACTAAAGATAACAAATGCATTTCATTTTTTACTTACTTCGTCTGCAGTTATAATACTTGTTATTTTTAACTTATTTTTACAATTTATAATGAATCTGTTAACGTAGCAAAATATACGAATTAATTTTTGATAATTATTAGTTGTACAAATTAATCCTGTAAGAAAACTTTCACTAGGAATAGTTGTTAGGCAAGGGTTCTCAATAATTTTAAATTCTCTAACATATGATTCATCATTAAGTATACTAGTGTCCACAATACACTCGTCACACTGGTCTTGTTGTAGCAGTTGGGGACCCTGCCACCACAGCTTGTTTGTGATAAGATCAGACACATCTTGTCCTCGTGATACTATGTCACTAGGGTTTTCTTTAGTAGGCACATGTCTCCAATGATAGTTTTTGTCCAAGGCTTGAATTTGTTTTACTCGATTGGAGACGAATGGTTTCAGTTTTTCAGGTGGAGTCTTTATCCAGGCAAGAACGATAGTGGAATCACTGTACATGAAAATGTTGTCCAACGGAAATTGCAGGATGGGGACAACTCTTGCAGCAAGCTGGGTTAGAAGCAATGCAGCAGCAAGCTCCAATCTCGGAATGGTCTGCTTGGCGGATGCGGACTGGCGAAGTGGACTCACCTTCGATTTGCTGCATAGAAGACTTGTTTGCACGTTGCCTTCATCGTCAGTTGACTTTAGATACAAGCAACACCCGTAAGCAGAAAATGAAGCATCAGCAAATCCGTGGAGTTGAATATTTGTGGCTCTAGGAAGAAGTACACATCTTGGAATTTGCACTTGATTGATGATGGGAAGCTGGTCCAGAAAGAGTAACCACTCCTTGATCTCATTGGTGGAAGATCATCCGACCAGTTGAACTCCAATGCCCACAGTCTTTGAAGAAATATTTTTGCCTTGACAATGACTGGTTGAATGAGTCCCAATGGATGGTAGATTTTTGGCGATAATAGACAACACATCGCGTTTGTTGTAGTTGTCTTGACGGCCGACGCTCACTTTGTAGGTAAGGTAGTCCGCTTGTGAGCACCAAAACATGCCAAGAGTCTTGGTTGTTGTTTCACTGGGAGTAAAGAGTAAGATGTTGATTGTCTATGACTTGAAGCAAGTCTGGATGATTGGCTGTCCATTTGTGAAGTTTCATTCCTCCTCGTTGTAGTAGTTGGATCAGCTCATCTTGTAGCCCCTTTGGCGTCTTCTATAGTTTCACATCCTGTCAAAATGTCATCTACGTAGAAATCAGTCCTTGCGGCTCTTGAGGCAATTTTGGGAAGTTTCTTCTTCATCTTCAGCCAGCGCCTTAAAGCACGGGTTCTAAGAACGGCGCACATGATGTGCCATAAGTGACAGTTTTGAGCTGAAATGTCTCGTTGAGTGCAGAAGGACTTGTCTTCCAAAGGATTTCTGTAAAGGCCTGCATTCTGGGGAGACCAGTACTTGTCTGTACATTTTGGAGATGTCTGCACAAAAGGCGATTTGATGTGTTCGGAATCTGGTAACAATGGAAAATAGGTCTTGCTGCACTATTCCTCCATTTAATAGAAGAGAGTTCAAGGAATGTCCCTTCTCTGTCTTGGCCGAAGCATCAAACACCACGTACAGGAGTTGTCGCGTTTTCTTGTCTCACGACTGCATGGTGGGGAATGAAATATTCGTTTGCAGATGTTGTTGTACATCGTTCCATATGACCAAGAGTCAGGTATTCATCGATAAAGGCACAGTACTGTCCTGCGAGTTCTGTGTTCGCTTGCAATCTTCTCCATAATTGATTTAGCGTCTTTCTGCAAGCTCTTTGGAGTTGCCTAACATGATTGGTAGATTTTCTTTAGTTGGCAATTTCACGATGTATCTTCCAGTATCATCACGGATTGTGGTTTCACGAAAAATAGTTCTCGCAGTAAATTTCTTCTACTGAACCGTATTTTATTTGGTTGATTAACGTGGGGTCTGCTAGTTTAATGAGTTTCGGAATATTTAATTGATTAATATCAATCTTATAGTTCGGAACCAATCCTGTGATTTTTGGCAATACGAAAAATGTACTCGTCTTATTATAATCGCCTGTAGCATTCGAAATATTAGCCGAACTGAATATTTAATCAGTGAGGATTTTTCGCCTACACCAGAAATAAAAAGATCTGCTTTATTTCTTTTCAAGCCTAAGACTGCTGACAGCTCTGTGGTTATTAAATTTATGCTACTTCCAGAGTCAAGAATGGCTCTTACGGGGAAACAGTTACTTTGATCACTGTTCTTTACGTATACGATAATTGTGGGCAATAATCCAACACTGTTATTTGCGAGAACGGGTGTTAAGGATTCTCCGTTCTGACTTTCCAAAGTCAATAAATTTGTTCCTTCTGTTTGAAGGAGTGCGGGGGGTAGGTGAATGACCTACTTTTTCGATTTCGCGCGTTGGATCATGGAGTAAAGAATTATGACGGCCTTGACAAAGAACGCAGCGGAACTTCGAATTGCATATGCCTTTATGCTTACGCAGGCAATTTCTGCAAAGTTTAAATTGTCGTACTATTTTATTTCTATCCGTTAATTCCATTTGATTGAACTTTGGACATTTAAATAAAGAGTGGATTTCATCACAAATTTCGCATTTCTTATAATTATCATTGTTTAATAAAAGGGTTTTTGTTTTATTTGAATAGTTTTGATTACCTTTTATAAACCTTTGCGCATTGTTTTTTGCGTTTAATTGTTCGAGAATAAGCGCTCTCTGATCTAATGATCTAACAAATTGTCTAAATTTAAATATTTCTTTTGAACAATGAGCCAACTCAAAAGATTTTCTACTTTCTGAATCTAACTTTTGTAATATTATGTTAGCAATTATGGCATTCGATAAATCATTTGATTCTAATTTGAGTGCATTTAATCCTCTCAAATTCTTTTTTACGGTATCGACTAAGTCGCGTAAATATTTTGCATTTTCATAATTGATTTTATCCACTTTTAAATTTGTTGTATATGAATGTCAATTACCTGTCTTTTATTTTCGTATCTTATTCTAAAGCTTTAAAAAGACTTTCGAATGTATCTTCAGTTTGTTTGTAATTGACATGCGGTACCTTCGGCAATTGAGCTTTTTAAATAATACAGTTTCTCGTTATCCGAAATATGTTTGTTTTCGGTAATTAATTGTTGAAACTGTGTTTTAAAGTTAGCGAATTCTTCAATTTTCCCGCTAAATTTTGGCAGTGGTAGTTCGGGAAGTTTAGAAGACAAATTAAAATTTCCTGACCTAGCTTCAATTTTACCATTATTAATTGCTTTAGCTTTGAATTTACTAAGAAAATATCTCACACTCACCTCGCATTCGTTTCTTTTTATTTCCAATTCTTGTATTGCGTCATCACATTCGTTGAGAATAGATTCTTGCAAATCCAAAGTACCATACTGATCGAACAAAAACATTCAAGTTGGTTTTGATTTCTTCGAGTTCGGTAAGCTTTTGTTGATATTCTAGTCTGTCTTCTCGCTAAATTCGACTTCTGTTTCCAGGAACTTTTGAGATTGTAGTAAGCTTGGCCTTTATTCTGCCTCTTTGTCTGTTGAGCTCCTTTTGTGTCTTTTTTTCCATATTTTTTTTTAATCCGGCGTAAGACGACCAAATTATGGTGATGCAGATTGCAGAGGACTGTAGGTTTGTTGATTCTGGTTATTATTTCATATTTTGGATAGACTAAAGGAAACTCCGACTCTGGCTGCTGTTAAACGCAGTATTTTTATTGCATCTTCCTTCCTGGTTAGTAATGGAATGAATTACAATTTTTGCCGTTAGGGCGTGGCATGTACATACTTTTCTTGGCTACCGCTACGCGGCGTTACACACGATTATACAGGTCCCGTATCCCTAATGGATGGGTCATGTATCCCTATGCATTGGGATACATGACCCAAAACTAAAGTTTTAAATAATTTATATTTTACTTATATTGCAGTAAATACATCAGAAAAATACTAATATATATATTGTGTTATACTTATTAAAGTATAAATTGACTGCATTTGCACATCCATAGTGTTTTTTTAAAAGTTACTAGCCAAAAACTACAAGTTGGGTTATGTTGCCCTGGTTCTCCCTACCCTCTTAAATCAAACTTTCTTACAGACATCATTTCAGATGAAACTTAAATAAACTGCTTCTACTCTGATTCAGTCTTGACACAATTTAAACAACTGTCGACATATTTAAACTGTTTAGAAGTTCCCATATAATATCTATATTTATCTTTTATGGCCATGTTTAGTTTAGTTTCTAAATAGTATCTGATAACCAAATTTATACACGTGGAACCTAGATACAAGGGATGTTTTAGTGTTTCCAATCATAATCGTCATTGGAAGCTACAGCAAATTTTTAAAAAATATTACCTTATTTAACACATCATTTTACATAATTTTCTCACACCACTGTCACTTTTTTACTATGTTACACTTATTATAAGGGTGACCTTGTATATTTTATAAAGTTAAAAATATATAATATAGGATAAGAAAAAAATATACGATAAGAAATTGCCTATTTCATCTATGAAACACGTAATGTACGTATATAAAGCAGAATGCGTCTATTATTTTCTACGAACGTTCTTCCGTGTATTTTTACCGTTTTAAGTAAATGCAATAATGTTGCAAACTGAAACAATGTTTTTTTTTTAAATAAGATACATATATGCAACAAGTAAGCCCATTATTTTTAAAATTACGTCGAATTATCAATGGATCGTCTATCAACTTTTTTACTCCTGCTTAGTTCGATAGGAATTTGGGAGCGTGAACGCTCCAGACCGACGCGGAAATTTACAACTGTTTCATGTACCTCACATGTAAAGAACGTAAGTTTTTAGATCGCATGTATAGAGAGTGCGTGAATTTAACCCTTTATATGCTCTAACTAAGTTTTTTTTTAATTATTTGTCTTTGAATATTTTATGAAAGCTATTGCAATTAATTAAAATTAAAATATTTTAATAAAAGCTATTGCAATTAATTTTGAATATAAAAGGGTGAAAAAATATTTTTGAAATAAAAGGCGCTTTATGTCCAGAAATTTTATTTTTCTACCTTTCTACTTATAATTACTAAATTACACTGACTACCAATGACATTTTGATAAATAAATAGGTTTTGCATTTTAAGTCTTAATGTGTTTTAAACT